>OX344815.1:12278034-12378034 GCA_947034925.1 Eudemis profundana | reverse complement strand
AGTTTTCTGTGTATTCCAATGTATTTCCATTAATTCTAATTGGTATTTTACTACTGTTCGTCATTGTCATAGTCTTGGAGAGATTGATCTCTAATACACGAATACATATATATATATTTTTTTTAGAGTTCCATACCAGAGTGGTAGACAAGGGACCCCCATCTATGCACATACTGAACTGATCGCTATACCATTTTGTAATAATATTGGAACGATATATTTTATTTTTGGTATTTGAGCTGGTATAGTAGGAACTTCTTTAAGATTATTATTAATTCGAGCTGAATTAGGTAATCCAGGTTCTTTAATTGGAGATGACCAAATTTATAATACTATCGTTACTGCACATGCTTTTATTATAAATTTTTTTATAGTTATACCAATCATAATTGGTGGATTTTTGGAAATTGATTAGTAGTACCTTTAATATTAGGAGCACCAGATATGGCTTTCCCGCGAATAAATAATATAAGATTTTGATTATTACCTCCCTCTATTGTACTACTAATTTCAAGTAGAATTGTAGAAAAAGGAGCAGGAACAGGATGAACAGTTTACACCCCACTTTCATCCAATATTGCTCATAGTGGAAGTTCTGTCTGTTCTCGTTTCTCAAATACATGATACAAATACATGAAACTTCATGCTTAGATTCTTCATTAGAATGAAAGAAAAGTGGTTTCACCGTTTTTTGAAATTCATCCCCTGAGGGGTTAAAATGGGAGTTGAAAGTTTGTATGGAGAGTCTGCGATTTTTAAAGTAAGAGGTTTGAAACTTCGTGCTTAGATTCTTCATTAGAATGAAAGAAAAGTAGTTTCACCGTTTTCCGAAAATCATCCCCTGAGGGGTTAAAATGGGGGTTGAAAGTTTGTATCGGGATTCCACGATCTTTTTAAGTAAAAGGTTTGAAACTTCATGCTAAGATTCTTCAGTAGAATTGGAATGAGAGGAAAGTGGTTTCACCGTTTTTTGAAATTCATCCCCTGAGGGGTTAAAATGGGGGTTGAAAGTTTGTATGGAGAGTCTGCGATTTTTAAAGTAAGTGGTTTGGAAGATCACTTTTAGGCTCTTCATTAGAATAAAAGAAAAGTGGTTTCACCGTTTTTTGAAATTCATGCTCTAAGGGGTTTAAATGGGGGTTGAAAGTTGGTATCGGGACTCTACGATATTTTTAAGTAAGAGATTTGAAACTTCATGTATATATTCTTCATTTAGATCAATGAAAAGTAATTTCACCGTTTTTTTAATTTCATTCTCTAAGGGGTTTAAATAGGGGTTGAAAGTTGGTATCGGGACTCTACGATATTTTTAAGAAAGAGATTTGAAACTTCATGTATATATTCTTCATTTAGATCAATGAAAAGTAATTTCACCGTTTTTTGAATTACATTCTCTAAGGGGTTTAAATAGGGGTTGAAAAATTGTATCGGGACTTTACGATCTTTTTGAGTAAGAGGTATGAAACTTCATGTTTAAATTTTTCATTGTTTTAAAAGAAGAGTGTTTTCACCGTCTTTTGAAATTCATCCCCGAAAAGCTTAAATAGGGTTTGAGAGTTTGTATCGGGAATATAATTATGATTTTTACATTAGGAGATCTAAGACATCATAGATAGACTTTTTATAATAAGCCAAGGAAAGCCATTATTCCCTTTTTCCGAAATTCATCTTATTTAGGAATTAAAATAAATAGAGGTTGAAAGTTTGAAAGACAGAACAAAAACTTATAGATCTAGAAACTTTACATGTGCAGAGGTTCTTATTTCTCTTGGGGGGTTTAAAAGAGTTGTATATTTGCATGGGAAGGTTTGAAACTTTATGTATACACTGGTTTATTAAATGTAAAGAAAAGTGATTCCACAGTTTTTCAAAATTCAGTTTCTAAGGGACTAAAGTTGGAGTTGAAATTTGTATACTTGGGACATGATTTTTAAAGTAGGAGATCTGCGACTTGATATGTAAACCCTTCATTATATGTCAAGAAAATTAACTTTGCCGGTTTTCGAAATTCATACCGAATTAAATAGAGCTAAATGGGGGTGGAAAATTTGAATTTGGACAGAGCCATTAACTAATAAACCTAGAAACTTGAAATATGCGGAGTACATTATTTATATACAACGTAAAAAGAATAAAAAAGTGTTTGGAAATTCATATTTTAAAGGTATTAAAGTTTGTATAGAGAATGGTTCTTACAGTTAGAGGTATAATGTTACATTAAAGGCCTATTTACTAAAATCCAAGAAAATATATCCACACATTCTTAAAAAGTCGTTTTCCTGACTTATCACGTTTCTTCAATAAAAGAAACGTGAATTCACCGTTTCGAAACTCATCCCTAGGGGGATAAAAAGGGTTGCTTCTTAGGGGGTAGTTACTGCTTCGGGCCCAGCCAGTTTTACGTGGTTTTGGTATGTAATGTAGAAAGCGGTACTACTATTAGCCTGCGGTAAAATAGGTATGTGCACCTTTAATCACCCACATGGGTATTCGAATTTCACGCGGACGAAGTCGCGGGCAACAGCTAGTAAGTTCATAAAGGTACTGACACATTTGCTTATTAGTAGCACGAAAGCATGCCACTAATGAACACGTGCTTATTAGTGGCATGTGTGTCTGGGCGATTCTCCGAGCGTTTTGTTTGACCACGCGGTTTGACAATCATTGTTGTCCGACGATTATTTACTATAACGAAAGGACAAATCGTGACGATTTTGATAAAACTAGACTTAAACTCGGGACTGTTTTTCGGTTTCATAAAAAGTTAACTCTAGGCATCGTTTTTTTGAACAATATTTACTGAGACAATAATGACGAAAATAAAACGCCGTAAAAACGCTGAATATTTGCCCGTCTAGTCATTGCCACTAATAAGCATGCTTAATTCGAGCATACTTAAAAATCAACCGTTAATTTGTAAGCATGCTACCTGAGGCGCGGGTGGAAGGGGGCATGCTTCAAGCTCGTCTGAAGTCTGAACAGGCTTGCTTATTAGCATGCTAGTGTCATTGATTCTTTGGCGGGAATTTTAAATGAAAGGGCGAAGAATTTTGAATTTTATCTAAATAGTTTAAATTTCATGATGGTTCTATAAAGGGGTATTTGATTATGTTTTTAAGTTATTTTCGTATAGTACTGGTAGTGTAATACCACAGAAAACCAGTCCATCTTGGCCGAAAACCTGTGCTTATTAGCAAGTGTGTCCAGACGTTTGCTTTGAGCATGCTTATTTGGAAGCATGCTCAAAAGTACCTAGTATGCTTATTTCTGGCATATCTGGACAGCTACAGAGCGTGCTGATTTTAAGGAACTTCGCTTCTAACTCGCCCGCAGCTCGCCTGCAAGTGTGATAAAGCCCTTAAGAGGAAACAGGAGGGCAGTTTTTCCATACAAACGTAGTCCCCTGTTTCCTCTCTGGATAATGCCAGTAGAGCAATTATTTTTTGTCCAAAAATCTATGGCTACTATTGATATGTTCCTATGTTTTCCTTTTTACGATAAATTGATTCTCAAAAGCGATATTAACCTTCAAAAACCTAAAAAAAAAATCCAGATTTTCCGCTGTGTTCACACATCCAGAAAACGAATTTGACTAGATTATTAAAAAAAAGGAAAACAGGAACACGGCCAAAGCCTTTCTTTAATGTTTAATGAAAAAATTAGTTAAATAGGTTAAGTTTTGGGGAAGAAATCAGGGGACTACGAAACGTTGTTTTCATGAAATTTTAAAAGGTATTTTCGGTCCAAGCTGCAGTTGTCTCTATCGCGCTCTGCGGGGGAGAGGCAGGCAGTGCGGGACAGCGACACATTTTACAAATACCTAATTTTCAATTCTTTCGCCCTTACTGTTTCCTCTTAATATTGAAAGCGATACCTATTTACAAAGTTGAAAAATCTCACGCCGCCGCCGTGGATTTTTTCGCAGCGCGCCGCCGAATTTTTTTCGATCGGCGTGCATGTCTATTACGGATTATTTAAAAAACTGATTGTCTGTGACTGCGGGAGATTTAAAAAAAAGTAACTTAACGCGGCAAAATGAACCGCGGTTAAAGAGTAATATGGAATTGAATAAATATATGGGTCAAATGCTAAATAATAATAATAAATGTGTCTTACGCCTAAGGAGAAAAACAAATCTTTCGTCACTAACACCTAATGGTTTAGCACAATCAGCTGTGTTTTGGCTTTGTCGCGCGGTGAGCTTGCCCAGTCGCAATGTAAAACGTTGCTATTTCTTTTTCACAGGCGCTACAACTCAGAATGTTCGGTATATGTAAAAATCATTCATAGGAGCTTTTTTTTTAAAAGAATTAGGTTTTTTTCATGGGTACATAATAGGTACATTTATTTGCAATTCGAATTACAGCTCAAAATTGCATATATTAGTAGATCTACGAGTGGTCGGCTGGAAAGTATACTCTACAGCCGGGCACTTTTGTTGACCTGTAATTTAAAAACTGTAGAGGTACAATTAATTTCTAATGTGGTACATAATAGTACATAAAGAGTACATTTTTTTTACAATAACAACAACCTCGTTCGGCTTGGTGGTCCGGCCAGGTAGGAACACGCAATGTCAAGCTGTCAACTTTCTTGTTAAGATCAAGAAAACTTCATAGATAATGGATTGTATTAAGACGTATCTATGACGTTAGCTTTGTCTTTTACACTCATGTAAGAAGTAGTCTTAAGAAAGAATAAAACAAACATGTTACTTTCCTGGGTACATGACAGCTGGCTTTAATTTATCTGAGTATCATGCAGTTCGTATAAGAAAGAACCGCGTAGTTTTATGGAATTAATATTTTTGTATACGTTCGCGTAGACGGTGGTGCCACTGTCATAGGCCTTTTAGATTTTGACCGATTTTATTCTGTCAAATACAGTTTTAAGGAAACCATACATTTTTCATGATGGCGGCGGAAATCGTACAACACAATTCTTTTTTAATTGATCTCAGATTTCCCATTTTAAATTCAGTAATAAAAAAATCCCTCTGGTTAAAAAAATAAAACTAAGTTTTTGGTATCGTTTTGGTTGTGACACAATTTAATGACGATATTGGTACCAAAAGTCGGCAATCTCCTTTGAACTCCTAAAGTGTGATACCAACCAGAATTTAGTAGAAGTAGTGAAGTTGGCCAGGACGGTCGAGGCTGCATGGCGGCAAACTTCAGAAAATCTCAAGAACTCGGACGCAAATAGTCTTTTTTATTTTAAACATGACAACAATGCAAGGAACAACCAGCAGAAGACTAGACCTAACCGGTTACCATTCAAGGCGGACAGCAGAACCAATAATATATGCTACTGTTGCGGTAACAATAACCATATGAAGAAGGACTGTCGACTGATTAAAAAGTTCTGTTCAGAATGCGGCAAACAGCGACATATTTACAAAGTAT
Organism: Eudemis profundana; assembly: GCA_947034925.1. NCBI lineage: Eukaryota > Metazoa > Arthropoda > Insecta > Lepidoptera > Tortricidae > Eudemis > Eudemis profundana. The sequence continues at coordinate 12,372,629 of OX344815.1, read as the reverse complement.
GCCCCCGGAACCCCAAAGTTAAACAAACATATTTAGTTTGCCAGGATGATACCGAAAATTCTGACCAATCTCATAACACGGAAGAGGCGGAAGAGTCGGTGAAGGAATTGTTTGATGAATGTGATGTATATGCAGTTAATGTAAGTAAAATACCTCCTCATTACATTCAGTTAAATGTTGAGGGAATAAACCTTGACTTTCAGTTAGACACGGGATCTGATGTGACGGTTATCTCACTGGAAGATAAAAAAAAATTGTTTCCACTCAAATCTATCCATGAATGTAAAGTGAAATTTAGGAATTTTGATCAAACTGTAACTCAACCAATAGGCCTTGTACAAAATTTAAATGTTAAATATAATGGATTTAATAAAAATTTGAATGTTTTTGTGGCTCATGACAATGTGCCACGAATTATAGGTCGAGATTGGCTCCACAGTCTCGGGCTCTGGCCTCCTAAATTAGAAACGAACGAGTTAAGCATTAATTATAATTGCAAAACTGTTTCAGAAGCAGAAGATTTTGTAAAAGGGAAGTACGCAGAAGTATTTGCAGCTGATTGGGGAAACAGCCAAGGTGATCCTATACAGTTAAAATTAAAACCGGAGGCTCAACCTAAGTTCTTACCGGCAAGACGGGTACCCTTCGCACTCAAAGATCAGGTAAAACTAGAAATACAGAGATTACTTAACAACAATCGAATTGAACCAATTGAGCATAGTCAGTGGGGTACTCCTGTAGTGCCGGTGATTAAATCAGATGGTTCCGTGCGCCTCTGTGGAGATTACAAGGTCACCTTAAACCCGTACTTGGAAGTTGACCATTTCCCATTGCCTCATATAGATGAAATTTTAGATACATTAAAAGAAGGTAAATACTTCTGTGAACTTGACTTAAAGGAGGCCTATCTCCAAGCACGCCTGGATGAAAAGTCTCAAGAACTGACCACTATTGTAACTGAAATGGGGACCTATAAATATAGATACTTACCTTATGGTGTCAGTACTGGACCCGGATCCTTCCAGCGCATAATGCATAACAAATTAGCAAATATTCCAAATACCATAGTGTTTATTGACAATATTTACATAGTAGGAAAAACTGTCTCGGAAACTCTGGATACTCTATGTAAAGTGTTGGATAAGTTACAAGAAAGTCAATTTAAGTTAAAAAAGGAGAAATGTAATTTATTTAAGGAAAGTATTGATGTTTTTGGCTTCAGAATTACTAAAAATGACATCAGTGTAATTAAATCAAACATTGAGCCGTTACTGAAAGCTAGTGCCCCAACTAACATCACTATGCTGAGGTCATTTTTGGGAAAAGTGAACTATTATGCTAGGTTTTTGAAAGATATGGCTTCTGTATTAGCACCACTATATGAATGTACACAGAAAAATAAATTAATATGGACTACAAAATGTGAAGATGCATTTACTTTAATCAAAGACAAACTGGCATCAATTCATAATCTCAGACATTATAACCCAAACTTACCTTTGATATTGTCATGCGATGCTTCACACACAGGATTAGGAGCTGTGTTATCTAATAGAGATTATGATGGCACTGTAAGGCCAATAGCATATGCTAGCAAAAAGTTAAACTGTACCCAGCAAAAATATGCAACAATTGACAAAGAAGCCATGGCTATCATTTTTGGCATAACCAAGTTTTATAACTATACATATGGTAGGCCATTTGAATTGGAGACTGACAATGCGGCCTTAGTTAGAATCTTAGGACCCAATAAGGGTATTCCAAAAATGGCGGCCAAAAGATTACAACATTATGCTATTTTTCTGTCAGCATTTAATTATAAAATCAAACATATTAAAACCAATATGAATCCAGCAGATTTTCTATCCAGAACACCTTATGTTAACAGTGTTCAACTTGATTTGCACCCAATTTGTTTAGAAGCTGATGAAAGTAATAGGTACCTATGTATCATATCCAAAACTCTAATATTGAAACTTTGGATTGGAAAACCATACAAAGTGAAACAAAAAAAGATCCAATTTTGACTCAAATTATCAGGCACAATACTGATGGATGGCCAGAGAAAAAAAGCATAGATGGAAATTTATTACCCTATTTCAATAAAAGAAACGAAATTAGTTGTGATAGAGACTGCCTTTTCTGGGGTTACAGAATAGTAATTCCTAAATCTTTAAGAGAAGCAGTATTGTCTGAACTTCATAGAAGTCATTTTGGCACCGTGCGAATGAAACAAGTGGCCCGCTCTTTCATATGGTGGCCAGGAATTGACTCAGACATAGAAAATATAACTAACAGTTGCTTAACATGCTTAACAAATCGAAATAACCCCACAAAGGGCACTCAAAAATCATGGCCGGTAGCACCGAGCGCGTGGTATCGTCTGCATGCAGATTACTGTGGACCATATTACAATAAGATGTATCTAGTAGTCGTTGACAGTTATTCAAAGTGGCCAGAGGTAATAGAGATGAATACTATCTCTGCAAGCCGTACTATAGAAGTTTTAAACACATTGTTTGCTAGACACGGCTACCCTGTCCACTTGGTCACAGATAATGGGCCTTCATTTGCAAGTCAAGAATTTAAAAACTATTGTATATCAAAACAAATAAAACATACCTTTTCTCCACCTTACCACCCAGCAACCAATGGCGCCGCAGAGCGTTTCGTAGAAATATTTAAGACACATGTAACAAAAATTAAAGAATGTGGTACTAAAATAGCATCTGCTATCAATTTATTCCTCTTTGATTATCGAAATATGCCACATAGTACAACCGGCATTACTCCAGCAAAGCTCATGTATAACCGGGAATTGAGGTCAAGGTTTTCATTATTAAGACCACCCCCTGTCATGGAAAAATCACTGGAAATGCTTGAAAAACAAGCAAGATCAGCCTCGGGTACTAGAAATATTAAATTTAAAGTTGGAGAAAAGGTAATGGTGAGAGACTACAGGAAGGAACAGAAACCTTGGGCACAAGGGATAATTATAGAGGAGAGTATCCCTGACACCACCTATATCATTGATGTTGAGGGTCTGAAGTGGAAAAGACATGTTAATCAAATGCTTAACTGTGATGTAAGTGTTTCAGAAGAATAAAATCTAGAATCCGTAGCACATCATTGCGATGTGCACAGAAGTGTGAAGCCAAGGATTCAAGATTTCATTCTATTATATTTGCCATTTAGTTAAGATGCTAATTGTAGCCTGTAGGTGTAGGATATACAGTATGTGCACTGTATGCTGGTCAGAAGAATGAAATCTAAAACTCGTAGGACATCACTATGATGTGCAATTACTGCAATGCCAAGGGTTGCAGATTTCATTCTCCTATATTTGTTATTTAGTTGAGATAGTACTCGCAGGACATATACGGTGTGTATAATTCAAGTGCGATGCCAAGAGTAAATTCTGTTTTTTTTTAACGGGGAAGGAGAGACAGGTTACGATGGGATCGCTCTGTACTGGCGGTGGAGAGTGTGGTATATCTTATCTACCTCCGTAAACTGTTTATCTTTCTCTTTCGCACAGTGTTGGTACTGTTCTGTAGCTTCCAAAATGGCGATGTAAATTGGTGTACTTTTGTGTGTCGGAAAATAAAAACCACATCATTAATTAATTGAATGAGTTTAATTTCGAAGACATAACAGTTCAATTATAACATCGTTAAATGTTTAGTGTTTTAGCGCCATCTAGTTTTGCCCGGAAATCCCCTAGCGTGAAACATGCCATCGCTTAGTTTTGCTACTCGCCGCTAGGGATTTTCATTTTCAAATTTTTGTAAATTTCTAAAAAAGTATTAAAGTTAGCAAGACCGTTCTATTTTTCCTATAATATTCAGGTTGATATTTATAATTAGTAATTATGACACATTTTTCTGATCAGTAACTTCGGAGATAATAGGGGGGGAATGGTACATAAATGTAGGAATGGAACGTTAGGAGATTGAGTGAAACGGAACGGATGTGTGAGACAAGGACTGAGAGAGGTGCGAGAGGGACGGGGAGAACGGTAGAAGGTTTGAAAGCGTGAGCGTGCAAAAAAGTTGTTTAAATCATTTTAATTAGTTTTGGAGTAATAAATTAAAGTCAGTGCTTCATAATTTATTGTTTTATTTAGAGGCAACTCAAAATCCCATATAATTTTGGTGTCGAAGTGGGATTGCCTCTAAAATAAGTAACGACGAGATACGACGGCACGTGGTCGCGCGAAAAGTACCGGTGAAAGACGGCAGCGGTGCTACACGCAGGAAAGAAGAGGGCTGTTCTCCATTACAAATAATAAAGAAGACGTGTAAAGAAGTACATGAACGACGATCAAGACGAAGAAAGCATTTTCAACATTCTCCAGGTGAATTTGCAAGACGAGAAAATGGCGGCCGAAGGAAATCTAATGAACCTCAGTGTCATGACGGACTGTATTGCGAGGTTTAGCGGAGAAGACAAGGCGTACACGGCGGCTAAATGGGCGCAAGATATCGAAGATAATGCCGAGATCTTCGGTTGGACCGATACGCAGAAGCTCGTGGTGGCGCGCAGGTCGTTGACCGGCACGGCGGCATTATGGCTACAATCGGAAAGAACATTCAGGAAATATGACGAACTTAAGGCGGCATTACTTAAAGAGTTTCCAGATTGTATAAATAGCAAGGAGATGCACGAATTAATGGGAAGTAGAAAGAAGAAGAAAGATGAATCATACTACCAGTACATGTTGGTTATGAAAGAGATGGGAAAACGTGCAAAGTTCCCAGACTACGTCTCTATTCAATACATAATAGACGGCATCCAAGATTATGAACTAAGTAAGGCGATTTTGTACGGCGCAGTCACTTATTCGACGTTCAAGGAAAAATTACTTTTATACGAAAAGATGAAACTGAAAACGAAGAAAGAAGAAAAGGAGGTGAAACCTAAAGAAACGAGGCATCATTCATCGTCAACAGCAACATCATCGCAATCATACAGCAGTCGGAAACGTTGTTTTAAATGTGGTGAAGACGGTCATCTCGCCATAGCATGTACCAAGGGCGTGAAGTGTTTTCGATGTAATAACGGATATGGGCACATCGGAAGTCAGTGTTCGAACGAGCGCAGCGCTAGCGCCGTTGATTCAACGGTGAGACAGATGCACGACATTCGCATAAGCGGCTCCGGAGAGAAAGCGAGACAGCTAGCGTCGGGGTCGGTAAAGCAGTCTGCGGCGGCGTCGGAAACTCGGCGGCAGTCAGCCATGTTCGGGCTATCGGCCAATGAAGAGGCGCGAAGCGATGACAGCGGCAATATGGCGGAGAATGGCGGCCGGCAAGATGTAAACAAACGCGAAAATACGACGGAAATTACAACAAATAAGCCGATGAAGTTAATTAACTTGTGCGGAATTGATATCGACTCTTTAATTGACTCTGGAAGTGATTTAAATCTAATAAGAAGTGACGTATTCGACGGACTAAACGTAGGAACGTGCGATGATAACACGGCGTTATCAGGACTCGGTATGTCAAAGATAAGATCTCGCGGCAAGTTTTATGAAAACGTAAACATTGACGGGAAGTGCTACAATGGTGTTATATTCCACGTTGTACCTAATGACTGTATGCCGTATAATGTGATTATAGGCCAGGAATTTCTTAATAATGTAGTGATGGTTATGCGCGAGGGTTCAGTAACGTTTGTAACTGAGGATGAGGGATGGTTGGCGAGGGTGAATTGTGTGAATGAGGTTAACGTTTCAGATCACATCCGCGATACTGGTGTTAAGGAAGAGGTGGAGCGGCTGGTGGCTGAATACGAACCTAACCAAACAAAGGAGGCGCCGATCGAACTTAGAATCATTTTGAAGGATGACATCCCTGTTGCACAACGACCGAGAAGACTTTCCTTGGCAGAACAGAAGTTAGTGGAAGACCAGGTAGATGAATGGATACTCAAAGGAATTGTACAGGTGAGTTTTTCCGAATATACAAGCCCGTTAGTTCTTGTCAAAAAGAAAGACGGTTCCACCAGGGTGTGCGTTGACTATAGATTGCTGAACAAGAAAATGGTAAAAGATGAGTTTCCCTTACCACTGATCGAGGACCTAATCGATAAATTGAAAGATGCTAAGGTGTACAGTGTGCTAGATCTCAAAAATGGGTTCTTTCATTTGAGAATTAGTAAGGAGTCAGTGCCATATACCTCATTTGTGACCCATCATGGGCAGTGGGAGTTTCTTAAGGCCCCATTCGGTCTGTCAGTCTCGCCGAAGTACTTTATGAGATTCATAACAATAATATTCAAAGATTTAGTGCAAGAAGGTGTTATGATGGTTTTTGTAGATGATATTATAATTCCAGCGGAGACGGAGCAAGAGGCACTACTGAGACTGCAACGGGTGTTGAAGGTTGCTGCAGAATATGGGCTCGAAATTAACTGGAGAAAGGCCAAGCTGATATGCCGAGAGATTGAATACCTGGGACATTTGGTTAAGGAGGGGCAGGTACAGCCAAGTCCAGAAAAGGTGGAAGCAGTAGCCCGATACCCCGAGCCTACAAACGTGAAGCAGGTCCAAAGCTTCATTGGACTAACCTCATACTTCAGGAAGTATATACAAGACTATGCCCAGATAGCAAGACCGCTTACAGACTTAATGAAGAAAGATGCAAAGTTTATATTTGGCCATGGACAACAAGAAGCGTTCAACATTTTGAAGCAGAAGTTGATAAGCGAACCAGTGCTTAAGATTTTCAACCCGAGGTTACATACAGAGCTTCACACAGATGCGTCGAGCCAGGCTCTGGCAGGTATACTACTGCAGAAAGGTCTAGATGGAGAACTGCACCCTGTATACTACAGAAGTAGACGTACAAGTGAAGCGGAAAGCCGATACTCTAGCTATGAGCTCGAAGCGCTCGCAGTGGTAGAATCTGTACGAAAGTTTCACCACTACCTGTTTGGTATACATTTCAAGATAGTGACAGATTGTCAGGCTTTTGAGCTCACTCTGAAGAAGAAGGAATTAACACCTAAAGTGGCTAGATGGGTACTACTACTGGACCAGTATGACTATGAGGTGGAACACAGACCAGGTGCTAAGTTGCCACATGCAGACGCGCTTAGCAGGCATCCATACGTGGCAGTGGTAACCCTACATGACAAGATAAGCGAAGCGCAAGAGAGAGATGAAGAGCTCAATGCCATTAAACAGCTGATTTTGAAGGATGGACAATATAATGACTTTTATGTGGAGAATGACATAATATACAAAGGAGACCAGCGGCAGCTGGTGGTACCCAAGACGATGGAGAAAGAGGTACTCAAGCAAGTACATAGTAACGGCCATTTTGCTATGAGAAAGATGAAAGAAGCCATAAGCAAAGATTACTATATAAGAAACATGGATAAGAAAATTGAAGAAGTGGTTGCAGGTTGCATACCATGTCTGTTAGCTACCCGAAAGGAAGGTAAACAAGAAGGCTTTTTGAATCCGATTGGAAAAGAAGGAACTCCACTGCATACATGGCATTTGGATCACATCGGACCGTTAACAGAAACAAAGAAGCTTTACAATCACATACTTACAGTCGTCGATGCCTTCACAAAGTTTGTGTGGCTCTATCCCACGAAGTCAACATCCAGCGCAGAGGTGCTCGCCAAGCTACAGTTACAGCAGCAGACGTTTGGTAATCCTGTACGTATTATCACTGACAGAGGCACGGCATTCACTAGTGGAGCCTTCAAGAAGTATTGCGAAGACGAGGGGATCCAGCATGTGACGATTACCACCGGTGTAGCAAGAGCCAACGGTCAGGTGGAAAGGATCCATCGCATAATGATACCGATGTTAACTAAGCTATGCATAGAAGACCAGACTACATGGTACAAGCAGGTTGGACGAGTACAGCGGGCCATAAACAGTACCTACCAGAGAAGCATTGATACCTCGCCTTTCCAGCTATTGACCGGCACCAAGATGAACAGCAAGGAAGATGTAGAAATCTTGAACCTATTACAACAAGAAACCTTAGCTCAGTTTGATGAGGATAGAGAAAATCTAAGGCAGAAGGCCAAAGAACAAATCCAGAAGATCCAGGAGGAAAACAGAAAAAGTTACAATAAGAAGAGGAAGGAGAGCTCGAAGTATGAGGTCGGGGACCTCGTCGCTGTGAAGAGGACACAGTTCGGGCCAGGGCTTAAACTTAAGCCTAAGTTTCTCGGACCCTACAAGGTTATCAAGGTGAAGCGCAACGACCGTTACGACGTAGAAAAGTTATACCACGATACTGAGGGCCCGATCAAGACAGCCAGTTCAGCCGACTTTATGAAGAGGTGGCCTGAGGAAGACAGCGAATGATACAGGTAAAATTATTACTTTGTTTCTGATGAATGATGTTGAGAGGAACCCTAATACTCAGTTACCTATTGTTATTTATTGTGTATTTTGAGAAACGGAACTTTGGCGTATTAACCTGATCTCATACCTATCTATAAAAGATTTTTATTGCCTAGAAGTTAAGTATTTGAAGATGCAATGTTTTGTTTGTATATCATATGATTATGTTTTGTTTTTAAAGTCAGCTACAATACTAGATATCTTTAACAAAGAGTGTTTACAAAAGTTGGATATTTTCTATAAGCTGTCGGCTATGTTGAGTATGTTTCATAAATAGAGTTACGAATTGATGATGATGATATTGTTAACTAAATTTCTATAACTACACAATGTGCCATACTAAGTGTAATAATAACTTATGCCTATGATGTTAAATGTTCAGTATAGCATACCTAAAGAAAGTGTTTTTTTTAGATTAAAAATCATGGCACATAACCTGTGTAATGTCAAATATAGTAGATGTGTACTTACCATAAGATGTAGAGTGTAGAATATGAAGATGAATGAATGAGCAGGAGTGTGAGAGCTGTATCTGAGGGCAGATAGAGTCTGGCTAATGAAAAATGAGACTAAAAAATAGCGGCAAATTTAAAAAAACAACGGGTTGCAACACTGTTTATAGGGTGACAAAAACGGTAATGATACTTGAGCCGATTTTTGAGTTGTTGTCACCTTTTCAATTCTTCAAATTTTAGTGAAAATTGGTAAGTACATAGCTTTTATTAGAGTGTTAGTGTTTATTTATGATATATATTTACTCCCCACATTAGCCACGGAAAGAAAAGCAAAAACAATTCAGTAAGTATTTTCGGAAACTGTTACTTTCTTATGTTGTTGCATATTGAGTATCAAAATCACCACAGCATACTATCCTCAGAAATCTAATGACGTTTGACACATTTGACGTTTGTATAATGTCGCCATTTAAAAAGTTTGGAACAAATGTCAGTCTCATCTTTCATTAGCCAGACTCTACTCAGAGCAGGACGGCCGAGAATGTAGGAATGGAACGTTAGGAGATTGAGTGAAACGGAACGGATGTGTGAGACAAGGACTGAGAGAGGTGCGAGAGGGACGGGGAGAACGGTAGAAGGTTTGAAAGCGTGAGCGTGCAAAAAAGTTGTTTAAATCATTTTAATTAGTTTTGGAGTAATAAATTAAAGTCAGTGCTTCATAATTTATTGTTTTATTTAGAGGCAACTCAAAATCCCATATAAAAATGTATAAATCAAAAACTACTTATTCAAGAAAAAAAATAAAAATGGTGTTTTAATCTACAAATTAAGCCCTTTCATTTGATACCCCACTCAATATAATAGCCCTACTTTCAATTTTCAAAGTCCCATTACGGAGCCTTTTAAAAAAAAAGTAAAAAAGGTACAAGATATTTTTTATGTCCAATAGGCTCGGGTTAGCTACTTTTAACACTATTCCAAATTTCAAATCGATAGCATCAGTAGTTCCTGAGATATCTGGCTGTGACAGACGGACAGACAGACAGACAGAGTCGCACCATAAGGGTTCCTTTTTTACCATTTTGGTACGGAACCCTAAAAATATGTAATGAAAATAGAAACAAGTGTATTAGGCAAAAATTCATGGCCGTCATTCATCATCTCAAATCAATTCCTTGAGAACATGAACAATATTTTACTTATAGGAAACATGCCTTTACTATTTTTAAAAGAATAAAGGTAATTACATTTTGTCTACTCTGTGTATTTTTTATACCAACGGCGGATATACATTATGATGAAATTCTAGATCACATACTTATTGAAGGTACTATTTATTTTTTTGTTGTCAAACTTCAACCACGCCTGAACCGAGGCTGTGTGGTCTATGTAGTAGTGGGTGACCATAAATGTATGTGAGCCCCCTCACAGGGGGAATAAACAAAACCTCAATGACGAACCCCGCTAACGCTACAAAAACTTTTTTCTACCGAAAATACTGTGTATTCTTCTAGAAAGGTAACTCAATACTGTGCTTCTACTAAATTGAGCCCTCAGATTTCATGAAGGAAAACAATACCTTCAAAAAGCATGTGTACGGTTTTTTAGGGTTCCGTACCAAAATGGTAAAAAAGGAACCCTTATGGTGCGACTCTGTCTGTCTGTCTGTCTGTCTGTCTGTCTGTCTGTCTGTCTGTCCGTCTGTCACAGCCAGATATCTCAGGAACTACTGCTGCTATCGGTTTGAAATTTGGAATAGTGTTAAAAGTCGCTAACCCGAGCTTATTGGACATAAAAAAAATCTTGTACCTTTTTTACTTTTTTTTTAAAGGGCTCCGTAATGGGATTTTCAAAATTGAAAGTAGGGCTTATATATCGAGTGGGGTATCAAATGAAAGAGCTTAATTTGTAGATTAAAATGCCATTTTTAGGGTTCCGTAGCCAAAATGGCTAAAAAGGAACCCTTATAGTTTCGTCATGTCCGTCCGTCCGTCCGTCCGTCCGTATGTCACAGGCATTTTACTCAAAAACTACAAAACCTATACTGATGAAATTTGGAATATAGATGTTTTGTAGATGCCGCAACTAAGTTTGGTAGCTAAATAATAAAAATAAAAAAATCTAGGGGGGGCACTCCATACATGTAACAGAAGCTAAAAAAATTTTTTTTCACAAAATGTCAACGTGTGGTACATAGTTCGACAGCTCTTTTGAAAATATTTTAAGGTTCTTAAGTAATGTTTGTGATTAAGTTAATACCTTTGGAAATAATCGCTCCGAAAGTTGTGAAAATTGTGTCCCCCCCCCTCTATCTTCTAAACCGTGTGTCCGAAAAATATAAAAAAAATTACAAAGATAACGCTCAATTAATACTTTCAACGAAAATTATTTTCAAAAAGATCGGATTAATCGTTTTTGAGTTATTGACGATAAACTGCGCTTCTCAACAAAAGGACGTAATTGCTATGAAGATACGCTCTTTTGTTGTTGTACTTTTTTTACATCGTATTCTTTACCTTATAGTTATTTCCCTTATAGTTACGGCTATGGAACCCTACACTGAGCATGGTCCGACATGCTCTTGGCCAGTTTTTTTTTTTTTTTTTTAAATAAATAGTTTTTGATTTATGGCGAAAAAAGTTTAAGAAAATACCATTCCCCCCCTATTATCTCCGAAGTTACTGATCAGAAAAATGTGTCATAATTACCAATTATTAATGTCGTCCTAAATATTACAGGAAAAATATAACGGTTTTCCTCACTTGCACCGTTTTTGAGAAATTTGCAAAAATCATAACACATACTTATTTGCTCCTACTAAACTAATCGCCATACAGTTTTTCTTGAACTATTCATGTATCTACTTATTAGGATTATTATTATTATTAGGAAGACCGTTATATTTTCTCTTCCTAACTTGAATACTTTTTAAAAATTTACAAAAATCTTAACATATTAGTTCTACCCTCCCTACGAGAGCCATCTAGCGGAGAGTAGCAAAACTAAGCGATGATTTATTTCAGATTATATAAAAAATGTCTATTAAATACAATGATCACTCATCAGGCATCGGGAAAAAAACATAAAGTAACAATAATTATTAAAAACTCTATAATAGGAGTATAAAAATGAAATACCACTAGCGCCATCTAGGGACACAAATCTAAAATAAGGTAGCTTGTGGCTAAAAATGATACATGAGAACTAACTTAGTTGACAAACAATTATTTCAATCAGCCAATAACAAAAAGTAACGTTTAAGGGTGGATTTCAGAGCGTTTCAACCGCCGTCATCACCAATCCCGATATTATGATGACATCTTTTTAAAAATTACATAATTTTTGATCAAAACGTGAAAATAGTAGGTACTATTTTCTGATTTTATCAAAAGAATGGGATACATTCTTAAAGTGAATCGTCGAAATTTCGGGATTGGTGATGACGGCATTTGAAACGCTGTGAAATCCACCCTTAAATTTAAATTACAAGTAAAATTTACGCGCTATTTAGTATCAATAGATGTCGCTGTAGCATACGCTGCATCGCGCTGTTAAGATTTTTCCAGGTTGAATAGAGATAAAGCGGGTTTAAGGCAGGGTTGCTGTTAGTCGTAAGGTTGGTCTACTTATTAGTTTATACGGAACCCTCGGTGCGCGAGTCCGACTCGCACTTGACCGGTTTTTTTTATTTCTTCAGCGGTAGCTGTTCAGCAGAACATGTCTACAATATCACACAAATTTGAACTCTATGTTATTGCACGAAGGTTTACTTTGGACTGTACAGTGCCAGTTGTGCTAGCCCGGCAGACAGTTATTTGTTAACAAGAACCAATTAATAGCAGTTACTGAAAAGACAACCTACACTGAAATCCAGAATAAGGTGAACTACATTGACAGTACTGCTATTTTTATCAAAATTATAATTGGTTACTTATGCCCTCGATCTCAGAATACCAGATTTTTCAAAGCATTACATTTTGGATCATTCAATTCCGGGAAACTGGTATTTGTGCGTTTTCCAAAAAAAATACCGGGGTAGCTACTTTTTCAAAATATGGCCTTTTGAGGTTTTTTTGGCTCAGAATCGTTAGTACTTTCGAACCTTATACGTAAAAAAAAGTGTCCCAATTTTTTTTTCCATTACGTCACTATTTTTCATTATGTTTGTATGAACGTGACGTAGTGGAAAGAAAAAATTCCATACAAATTTTGGGACACTTTTTACGTATAAAGTTCGAAAGTACTAACGATTCTGAGCCAGAAAAACCTCAAAAGTCCATATTTTGAGAAAGTAGCTACCCCGGTATTTTTTTTTGGAAAACGCTCATTTGCGGAATGCGATATTTTGGACACGAGGGTACTTATGCTGAAGCTGCGCATGAAGTGCGTACATTAAAATTAAATAATAAAAAACTGGCCAAGAGCATGTCGGACCATGCTCAGTGTAGGGTTCCATAGCCGTAACTATAAGGGAAATAACTATAAGGTAAAGAATACGATGTAAAAAAAGTACAACAACAAAAGAGCGTATCTTCATAGCAATTACGTCCTTTTGTTGAGAAGCGCAGTTTATCGTCAATAACTCAAAAACGATTAATCCGATCTTTTTGAAAATAATTTTCGTTGAAAGTATTAATTGAGCGTTATCTTTGTAATTTTTTTTATATTTTTCGGACACACGGTTTAGAAGATAGAGGGGGGGGGACACAATTTTCACAACTTTCGGAGCGATTATTTCCAAAGGTATTAACTTAATCACAAACATTACTTAAGAACCTTAAAATATTTTCAAAAGAGCTGTCGAACTATGTACCACACGTTGACATTTTGTGAAAAAAAATTTTTTTAGCTTCTGTTACATGTATGGAGTGCCCCCCCTAGATTTTTTTATTTTTATTATTTAGCTACCAAACTTAGTTGCGGCATCTACAAAACATCTATATTCCAAATTTCATCAGTATAGGTTTTGTAGTTTTTGAGTAAAATGCCTGTGACATACGGACGGACGGACGGACGGACGGACGGACGGACATGACGAAACTATAAGGGTTCCTTTTTAGCCATTTTGGCTACGGAACCCTAAAAACGGCCCTCAGAACCAAAATACAATTAAAAAATATGTAAGTAATGCCGTTACTGGCGATAGTAAAAGAAACACAGTTCGGGAATACTTACTAAAAACTTCGTACGATTCCCATTCAAGATAACTACAAAACTAAAACTTTGTCATTAACGTTATAATAAAAGTAGGATCAACCCCGGACAAGGACACACAAGGTGATCTGACACAATGAAGAATGCTTGTAGTACACCCAGCATCAACTAGTCAGTAACATCCAGAGCGCCATATATATCGCAACACATGGCACAAAGATATGTGACGATATATCTAGTGCTTTGAATGTTACAGACTATTTGATGCTGACTGCCTTAAGCGGGTCCTAGACTCCGTTATGTGGAAGGACATTACAATTGGTTACCATCCTCAGCCTCAAAGAGTTCAATGACATCACACTTTTACATCACATGACAAACTGTACATTTGAAAGTTCTCCGTACACTTGAAAAAATAACAAAAATAAAATCTATAACATTTAGACCTATAATTATATACGAATGTAAAATACAGCCATCGTAAAAAACCATAGATACGTTGGCAGCTTTCATATCCGAGTGTAATAGTTTGTTTTTTACATGACCGTGTCGACTTAATGTAAAACAAAGGCTTTATATCTGAACAATAACGATGAAAGTCGCTCCGTACAATGGCATTACTTAGGTGCCAAGTCTTTGGACTGCATCACGTTAAGACGATAAGGTTTACTTAAAAACCAACTAGGTACTGTTTAAACTTCCTGTACAGTTACATACAGCGGACTAGATCCGTCGCATACGGGAAACGAAATGCAATTATTTCTTCTTTATAGCTGCTGTGAGATATGTCAGAAATGTGAGAAGGAGATCCGCGTGCTTGAGGTAGGTTTCAATCGTCGCTCTGAGAACAAAAACACAAAAATGTAAATACGAATGATCATGCACTGTATCATATCCTATCCATTAGGATATCCAAGCCTCCAAACATCCCCATCATTAGATGGGGTGTTTGGAGGTTTGGATGTCGGTTACTAAATACCGCGGTAAAAATAGAAGATTGAAATGAAATTGCCGGATGACACAGCGTAAAGTAAACGCCATAATTAGGCGAACTAGTTTGACATGTTGCCTGGCTCACAGAAAAATAAATAGTCATAGATAAATATCGATAAAATGTTATCGACAATAATTTGCACGCATCAAGATAGGTCTAAAAAGACGATGAAACGTGTAATCCTAAATCTGTTCAAGAATTTACTGTGTCACTTTATTTATTAGGTTATAAATTAAGTCACAGTCATAAGTCACTACGCATTTCTTTATTTTTATTATACCGACAAAACATCACTGGCCTAACTCTGGCAACATTTGTGCTTGTGGAACTGTCAAACTAGTTCGCCTAATTATGGCGTTGACTTTAGGTCGCCCTCCCACATGATGATCTGAAGTTGCCGACGTGACGCGTGACGCGATCAGTAGGCTTGTGATGCTACGCTTTGTCACGCGATAAATAAATGATAAAGCATTTATCACGTTCGGTTCTGACAAATAGTGTGTGCGAATGACAGATGCTTTATCATTTATTTATCGCGTGACAAAACGTAGCATCATAAGCTTACTAATGGGTGGCCGGAGTCGATGGAGGCAGAAGACGTGCGACCGTTCGTTATGGAAGTCTTCAATGGAAACCTATGTTCAGCAGTCAACGTATCAAGGGTTGAAATGATGATGATGATCAGATGAAATTTGGCACAGAGTTAGACTAGACCTGGATTATTGATGAAGCCGCGGATAAATGCTTATGTCTGCATCAAAATATGCAATAAAGATCATCATCAGCCGGACGATGTTCACTTTTGGACGTTATGCAATTGACAATATAGATAGACGTCCATAAATCAACACTATCGTATATATTTACTCACCGATATTCATCCAACCAGTTATCGTTATCGTCTATTTCAAAATCTTGGACTGCAAACAAATTTAATAATTTGCGAAATTGACGTTTCGTCGCGCTGGGCTCCCGCTGCAATATGCTGTAAACAAATAAACGACGGTATAAGCAAGTAACAAATTCACAAAATGACTTTTGAATGTAAAAAACCGGTCAAGTGCGAGTCGGACTCGCTCACCGAGGGTTCCGTACAAACTCGTAAGTAGATACGTGAATAGTTCAACAAAAACTGTATGGCCGTTAGCTTAGTAGGAGCAAATAAGTATGTGTACGATTTTTGAAAATTTCTAAAAAACGATGCAATTTAGGAAAACCGTTTTATTTTTCCTGTAATATTTAGGATGATATTAATAATTGGTAATTATTACAGATTTTTCTGTTCAGTAACTTCGAAGATAATAGGGGGGGAATGGTATTTTTTTGAACGTTTTTGGCCATAAATCAAAAAGTACAAAATTAAAAAAAAAAACAAAAATTGTTTTGGAATCTACAAATTAATCCCTTTCATTTGATATCCCACTCGATATAATAGCTCTACTTTTGTTTTTCCACATCCCATTTCGGACCCCTTTAAAAAAAAAGTAAAAAAGGTATAAGATTTTTTTTCTATCCAATAGGCTCGAATCAGCGACTTTTAACACTATTCCAAGTTTCAAGTCGATAGCATCAGTAGATCCTGAGATATCTTGCTGTGACAGACGGACAGACAGACAGACAGACAGACAGACAGAGTCGCACCATAAGGGTTCCTTTTTTACCATTTTGGTACGGAACCCTAAAAATGAACATATATTTGGATGTAACATATATTAAGTAGACTTCTTAACGGGAGATGCCACTGTAAGCCTCCTTTAAGGCGTATAAAAATGCATTGATGCATGATGCAACTGTTTGAAAAATTGGATGAGTTGGATAAGCGCTTGGTGGCACAATAGGGAATATGCATGATTTTTGTTATCAGATTTCTTAACAAAATATGATAATACCGTAAATAAGATGACATAAAGTGAAAATAACATTAAAATCAACCGAGAAATACGGAAGATATAAACATTTTAAAGCACTAATTAGACAGCGATTAGACAGAGAGATCCGATATGGACTATGACGTCATAGTACACGGCCGCCATACAAACTCCATACTATATTCTGTTTTGCTAGAAAGAGATAGATCTTTGATGGCTTCTATCTTGGTTATTTTTATAGTTATTCGAAAAATATTTTTTGGCTACTGTTTTTAGGGTTCCGTACCAAAATGGTAAAAAAGGAACCCTTATGGTGTGACTCTGTCTGTCTGTCTGTCTGTCTGTCTGTCTGTCCGTCTGTCACAGCAAGATATCTCAGGATCTACTCATGCTATCGACTTGAAACTTGGAATAGTGTTAAAAGTCGCTGACTCGAGCCTATTGGATAGAAAAAAATCATATACCTTTTTTACTTTTTTTTTTTTTAAAGGGGTCCGAAATGGGATGTGGAAAAACAAAAGTAGAGCTATTATATCGAGTGGGATATCAAATGAAAGGGCTTAATTTGTAGATTCCAAAACCATTTTTGTCTTTTTCTTAATTTTGTACTTTTTGATTTATGACCAAAAACGTTCAAAAAAATACCATTCCCCCCTATTATCTTCGAAGTTACTGAACAGAAAAATCTGTAATAATTACCAATTATTAATATCATCCTAAATATTACAAGAAAAATAAAACGGTTTTCCTAAATTGCATCGTTTTTTAGAAATTTTCAAAAATAGTACACATACTTATTTGCTCCTACTAAGCTAACGGCCATACAGTTTTTGTTGAACTATTCACGTATCTACTTACGAGTTTGTACGGAACCCTCGGTGAGCGAGTCCGACTCGCACTTGACCGGTATTTTTTTTTATGAATGTGCTTTTAATAAAGAAAACAAAAAATATCATGCATATTCCCTATTGGTAGTGCGGAGAGCTCGTCGGAGGTTCGAAACCTGCCTGAAGAATACAATTTTTCAATGTTCGCTTTCTATAAAACATATGGTAACATACCACACCAAACGGTCGCACACGTCTTTTAGGCTGGTACTGACTAGTGAAACCTTTACCATCATAGTCATTTTGTGCTCTGGCTCCCAGTAATCAGTACACTTTAAGGTGTTGTATGTATCTTCGCTGAAATAAACATATTACACAAATAAATACAACCCGTAATGAAAGTTCGGATACAATCACTATAGCTTGGCAATTTCCTACGTGACACTCCCATGGTCCGCGGGCGACGGGGGCGGGAGTGTTTTTAAGTGCGCGCGCAGCGGGGACCGCCTGACAAGAGCCATGCATTGGTAACTCAATAGAAAAGAACCGGGCAGTTTGCTTTGACTGCCATCTACCTTACATTACAAAAACCACTTGAGCTTTTTTTAATATACGTAATTATGTGAATGTAATTAAATAAACAATATATACACCGTGCCCACGAATAACCCGACCAATTTTAACTATAGATTCTAACAACTATTAGAAGTAAAAAAAGTTATGTGACGGTGTATATGTATATTTCTTGACCTGTAATAAAGGATAGATGGCAGCACAAGTACGATGCTTAGAAATTTGGCCCAGTTGCCTCTCTATAACCTAGTATAATGTTGTAGTCTTTGCGTTCCCCGCCCCCCGCACGGACCATGGGAGTGTCACGTAGGAAATTGCAAAGCTATAATATGGGTGTATAATACCTAGTACATTTCACAACCAGGGTGGTACAACAAAGAAAGGCCGAGATCGCAGATGTAAATATGCGATCGAGGGCTTTCTCTATTATCTCCCGTGTTGTGTACATCATTTTATGTCTACACTTGGCCAGAAAGCGACTTTTTCTGTACGCGTAGCGTGCGGTAAAAACCACTTTATGGCCAGGTGTGGCATAAAACCAATTTTACTGTATATAAAATTTATATGGCATATTTTACTATTATTTCAGTGATTCTTGCAATTAATTTTATGCAATTACATAAATTAAATTTATTTAGTTAAAATATTATTTTGTAAATCGGTACAATCAGGCAGTATTGCCTGTCAAGTTTGAAATCTAAACGCAGTTCTTAGCATTATCTGTGGAAGACTATGTTGAAAAAGTTGACAGTAAATAATTTGATTTTTGTCTTATTTTTTTCCTCGCAAATGTGATGAAAAACATTGTGTATATCACGGGCAGTAAATAAATGGATTACAAACTCGAGTCATTAAAAGCCCTCCGCCTACGGTGTCGGGCTCCTAATAGACTCTCGTTAGTAATCCCCTTCTTGATACAGTACTTAGTTTTACTTGATACAGTAGTCTTCCTGATATACACTTAACTATCTTAAAAACTACTGAACCGATGTTGATAAAACTTGCACAGTTCCCCAAGTTGGACTATATCACAGATTAAGTAATAGTACTTTGCACAGAAGTCGCACTGTCTAACAAAACCCACGTTCGAGTCACAAAAATGCGCCTAATCCTACCTTCTCGCTTTAACTTATAACGCGCGCTCTTTCTGGTCGCCCCGCCCACCGCTAGGGTTGTCGACAAAAATAAAATAATTATTATAGCTTGAATTTTCTAGTGAATTAGGGGTACCTAGTTAAAAAATATATTTGCGTGACATTATATAACTGTTTTGATACACGTCGTCATACATACTTACATACAGGTCAAACACATAACCCTCCTTTGAGCTTCGCCGCAGTCGAGTAACATACATACATACATACATACCGGTCAAACACATAACCCTCCTTCGGGCTTCATAGGTTGCGCTGCCAGGTGTCGGCGCAGCCCTGAGCTTGCCTAATGCATTAGGCAAGGAATAATAATAATTATCGCGAAACAAAATCGCGGAGTGAGACATGCCTGACTATACCTCGTCCAATTCGTCCAACTAAAAAATAATGTTTGCAATCCGACTTACAGTTTTTAAGATATGCGCGGACCAACAAACACACATACATACACTTCCGTGGCACACATGTTTAGAAGCTGGTATAAAGTAACATATATAAAAACTGTGCAATTCTAACAATATTACATTCATTCAGATCGAATTGATAACCTCCTTTTTTTGAAGAAGGTTAAAAGAAAGAAGTAGAAGAAAGGAATGTGTGCATGACTTTCATAGTAAAGACTAAAGACAAATATTTACCAGAAACTGCGTGTATTATTTATACATTGATGCATTCTCCATGTTGATATCCGTATAATCATTTTAATTGTGGGCTCCTTGGAATCATGCTGGCTATCTTTATCCTCTGTAAAATTAGTGTTTTCTGCATCATAACCCTCTTCTGCCTGGTAAACATCTTCTGTTTCATCTTCTTCTGCTATTTCACAATCTACTTCTTTAGTAGAGCCATATGAATCTTTTAATTTGTTTTCAATTTCCGGACATATGCTGAAATTTCGAATAATCTTTGGTTCTCCTACTTTGACTCCAAGAGCCGCAGCTTGGATTTGTCCTGTGGGTGGAGTCAGACGTGGTTCAACATGATGGACATTTGAAATAGTTTGAACGATAGACGTATCCACATTGAAATTCTTTTTTTGAAGTCCCAGACTTGAAAACAGACAATAATCTACGTCACTTTTTTCACTCCTTATAACCTCTGTTCTGCTCTCATCCTCTTTCTGTAGAGTAAAAAGATAAGGGTCAGGACGTACCAAATGTGCCGAACGTAAAAAGGTTTGGAACACTTATGACAAAGAACAAAGCTTAGTTTAGGCTGAAATTATTTCAAATCTCACAAAAGTATATCGACGCCGGAAAGCAAACACGTAGTAACTACGCACGTAACACGTAGTTAGTTACTACGTGTTTGCTTTCTGGCGTCGATATGAGGGCAGGTGCCCTGTTGCCAGTTTCAGGAGGCGTCAAATTATTTAATCTGTGCCCCAGCTTACAGTTCGACAAGAAAGAGTAGAAACTAAATGAGGGTGCCACTGCTCTACAGCGGCACAGATTAGAGAATATAACCAGATATTTCACTTTCGCGCGTTTACATACAATAAAACAAGAATTCCCACGCTCGCCTCTAAACAATAGACGGGTGCGCCAAGCCCCCACCCACAGCCACAGCACGGCAAACTTCACGCAGTGCAGTACGATTCCCTACTACTCGTACGTCCTTTGATATTGGCCGATCGGCCGGCATCAACGGCGTTTGCATACTGTCAGGATAAAAGATTTCTACTCTTTATTGTCGGACGTTCCCCAGAATACGTTTGACTGACAAACCTGTTTCCTTCGTAAACGACTGGATCTTAAGCTGTAATTCGACGGTGAATCGTTGCAGGAGACACGTTTCTTTTGAGGTGATACAATACTAGCAGGTGCAGTATTGTTATCTACCGCATCCGTATTGGACAAATCTGTGAAAAAGGACAGTCTAGTTATAAATCAGATAGCTATGCTACAGTATAGAGTTCTTCAAGAGGGGAGTGAATTGGTTTAAGGGTCGACAACGCACGTAATTCCCCTGGTATTGCAAGCATCCATAGGCTGCGGCGACTGCTTGGCATCAGGCAGGCCGTATGCTTGTTTGCCACCCTAGTAGTATTAAAAAACCACGGAAGTAAAAAAGTAGTCAAAACCATTACATCCTGCATAAGTTCGGACTATGAAAGTGAAATTTAGTCTTTAACTTTAACATAAGGGTGGAAATCAATATCAATCAATAGAAATACACATTTTGTGAAAATTTCAAGTCTCTACCAATAGGTAGACTTGAAATTTTTCAACCGTAATACCGGTTTTTGAACCGTAATAACGGTTCAAAAACTAGGGCCCGGACAGACGGACAGCGGAGTTGGCACCCTTTGGGTACGGAACCCTAAAAATGGCCCCTGCGGCGTGGTACCGAAGATTCTGGCAGCATTGCTTCGCTGAATTGTGAGGCTGATGCGTTGAGCGAGGAAGTTGCCAGCTCTTCGGTCCCTTGTAGTTTCTCTGAGTCTCTTCGACATGTCAGTTTAGAATATCTTACTTGTCAATGTTTCGCTGACATTTGCCGAGTGATCGAGTGGATCGTCGTCGGGAAATGTTTCTAAGAATTCGTTGGACTCATCTACATTGTGCTCCCGAATATCGCTGAGCAACTGGGTTAAAGAACTAGATGCTATTTGCAGATCATCATGTTTCAGCTCCGTCTAAACAGGAAAAAAACCATTACTAATACATATTACGATTTCTTTCGAAAAAACATTTAGTGGCACAAACAAAACGTACGTACCTGCAACACATTTATTACATTTACGCCATAGCTATACATTTGCATAAAATCCTTGGGGCTTATATCTGTGTTTATGTTACCTGAAGCAGAGAAATGTGGATTTAAAAAATTCAATATGTAAGTCAGTCAAAAAATTATTAAAAGACAAAAAATAAAGTAACTCACCTCTATCATCACTTATTTTCAACAAGAAAAAAGACAATTCATCTGATGCATCTACGATAACACCGTGGGTTTTGAATTTTCGTTTAATACATTCTGTGGCCTCCCAGACAGTCCATGGGGGAGGTAAAGTAGAGTTTACAAAAGGCGGTTCCATGTGGAGAACTTGGTTAAGAACTTCCTCCATTATTTGGACAAATCGTGATACCCATTCATCACATCGGGTCCTAAGATGTTGTTCCATAAAATCACTGGCAATTTCATACGCAACTTCCTTTTTTTGACGTCCTTTCGATACATTTAGAATAGCTTCCTTACTTATTTTGAACATGCTATCAGAATCAACTGAATTGGATATCACGCCTGACGTAGACGTTTCGTCGACAATTTTCGCGTCGACACCGACGTCGCTTAGCCCATAGTCTACAGCATTATCATTTTGTTGGTTTATGTCGTCAGTCGATGTTGAAAGGGAAGAATATCCGTACGAGCTACTTTTGTGACCACCGTCTACCTGCGGTGGCTTTTCATTGGATGTTGAACCAGTATCTTTCTTTTCACGCCACTTAAAAGTTTTTATTTCTTTGCTCTCGTTTATAATGTTTGCGGGTTGATGTTGTCTCTTCAACCTGATTTTTCTAGGTGCAGCTTTTGTTACCACATTATCATTACAAATTTCAGCTGTATCTACTGCTCGGCTTATTTTCATTGCTTTACATTTATCTTCTTGCGATAATGAGAAATCGAAATCTGTTTGAACGCTCGCATTAGCGGTTCGTTTCTCGGGTGTCGTGGGCGGATCGGTTTGAATTTCCATATCGTTAATAACTAATGAATTCAACGTGAGTTTAGGCGTTTTTACGCTGTCAGGACTGTGAATTCTTTGAGAAGATGAAATCGAACTTGTATCAGCTGGCTCAATTTGAACTTCATCACTTGGAACTATTATTTTAACATTCTGGATTTTAGAAACAGTATTAGCTTCCGAACGCCTAGTTAAATATTGCTTTAGTTCATTAACTGTGAAGTTTGGCATAACCTTCTCAATTTCTTGATGGTGTTTATCGTTTTCGTCAAATAGGAAAATCTAAAACACGTAAGTAGATAATATGAGATTATTTCGTAGCCCAAGAATGATTAAAGGGAAAAATATAACAAGGCATAATATTTGGGCACCTAACACATCTTCATATCATAGGTACTTACGACATGTTTATTTTGGTCAATTAATTCCAAGCCGGATTTAACATTGGGCGTATCTTCTAGTAAAGAGTCAGCATGTTTACCTGCAAAATGACACATACTAAGTTAGAAGTAACAAAATTTATTGAAAATTTGTATCTATACCTTGAACATGAAATGGATTGAGGACCTGATTAAGGGTACCGGAAACCATGGGCGTAGCGAGGTACGGGCAATGTCCTTGCCGGAAATCGATGGAGATTTCGACCTAAAGCGGGTGACAGGTCGTTGCGGAACTCTTTGGCTGATTTTAGTGTCGCGCTTTAAACTCGCGACCCTTGTTATGCATAGCGATGATGTGACCGGGTGGCCGGCCGTGGCGTTCCCTGGGGACGAACCAGGTCGCTAGCCGGACCACCCTGAGTGGAGTCCCGGTCCAGGGCAACTGCAGAAGTACATCTGCAGTTGCCCTGACGTAAATATTCATCTGTTCACCAACGCACTGGAGAACGTCTTCAAAACGCTGGATTGGAATGGATAGACGGGGAATATACCCGGAAACAAGGGAATATTGGCAATATTCCCGGGAACGGGAATATTCCCGCGGCACATCACTAGCCACGACTCGACATTGACATTTGTAACCAGTATGACATTTTTTCCTGGCCCAATAAGTGCTGCCACCACCAGTGTGTTTCTGCACATTCCGTACCTATATTGCCCTCATTGATGAAATGGATAGGTCGCCGCCAACTAGCTTAATTAGCTATTTGGTTAGCTGCCTAGCAGTGGCGTGGCGTAAAAGATATCCTTGGACAAGCCGGTGCAGATTTGCCATACATTTTCCCCAAGAGCTGTAGAATAAGGTGCTCAAATGCCTGATATTAAGCATGCCGGTAGGAATCGAGGTCTTTGGACGCTACTGCTGCCTAGCCTTTTCATTAAACACACTCCTTATTTTAGGTTAGGTTTGTTCAGAAGCAGAAAAGCTCAGAGCAGAAATAGAAGCCCCGCGCAGTTATAGTACATTGTGCACCGAGGGTAGTAAGAAAGGGATTACTAACGAGAGTCTATTAGGAGCCCGACGCCGTAGGCGGGGGGTTTTTAATGACTCGAGTTTGTAATCCCCTTACTGCCCGTGATACATAGTACACACAATGTTTTTCATCACATTTGCGAGGAAAAAAAAATAAGACAATAATCAAATTATTTACTGTCAACTTTTTCAATATAGTCTTCCATGGATAATGCTAAGAGCTGCGTTTAGTTTCAAACTTGACAGTAATACCGCCAGATTATACCGATTTTCAAAATAAAATTTTAAACTAAATTCATTTAATTGCATTATTGCAAAAATTACTGAAATAATAGTAAAATATACCTACATACACTAAAATTATGGGAAATAAGCCTTAGCTGATTTGAAACCTCCTTAGTCTGAAATGACGTACGGGTAGGTTCTATATTTTAAAACTAAACTCATAACTCCCTCGGGATTTATAGATTTTCATACAGTTTTTCCGTGGGAGTTGTAAAAATTAAATAAAAATAAAGTTTATTTCAAGTAACTGTATGGTACACAAGTTTTAAGGTTGAGACCTCCTAGTAGGTATTTATGTACCTGTGACAGGAAGCCTCGCTCTTCCAAAAATAGAACATTTTTATCTTTAACAGTTCACTTAGCATTAGTATAAAAATACCTAAATGAGTTAATCTAAACTTAGTCTAAAGTGTGTGTGTGTGTGTGTGAGATCTATTTGCTTAGTTTAGTTATAGATTTTTATAACCCACGGGAGGTAAATCGGCCCGAGCTGGTCTATAAGCCCGCGTGTTACAACACCCTTTACGAGCAAGTGTGATGAAAACCAAATGGCTAATTAGCCTGTTCACTCGATTTTTTTTCTGTCCTTATTTTATTTATTTAGCGTATGGCGGTTACACACTGGTTACATTTAAGGTCAAGGCTAAAATTTACAATTCCTTAGATATAAACTCGCGTCTTCGGTCAGATTTTTGAAATTTTCAGCTGGTCCATTGTATTTGGTAATGGGACATTGAAATACCATGTGGTTTATGGTCTGTTCCGGATCTCCACACTCGCACGCCGCGGATTCGCTCCACCCCCACTTATGCCAGAGGTATGCACAGTTGCCGACACCAGTCCTTAAACGGTTCAATTTACACCAAGTTTGTCGGCTGTCATTAAAACCGTTGGGCCGCTCCTGGGTGTTAAACTCGAAGATGGTGTTATCTGTTTTGTGCTGCTGGGCTTCCCATTCTTTCATCCACGCTTGGCTGTCTTTCCATGTCGGGTTGTATGTATGAAAGGTTTTGGCTGGTGGGTTACGGGACTTGAGTCGGCTGTGTCTGAGATTGTCCAGGTCTTCATAGATAGGCAGCGATGTATCACTATACATTTTGTTAAGCTCCCGTGATAGGCATTTTTGTCTGCGGATCCCTGGTGGTGCGATGTTACTTAGGGCCGGTAACCAGTAGGTAGGTGTTGGACTGTTAAAAATTCTCCTGGAATTTTACATAAATTTATGGCAACTTTCGTTGCCATAACTTTTTTGTGTTTTTACATAATTATGTAATTTTACAGGGCTATGTAATTTTACATAATCAACGATTTATCAAATATGTAAAATTACATAAAGCAAATTTTACATATTTCTCAGATATGTAAAATTACATGTTATGTCATTTTACATATCTGACACATGTCAGATTATGTAAAATAATATTTTCTGTAATTTTACATACCTTTTCGTGTAATTCTACGATAGATGTTAATTATTTTTAAATTTTTTTTTGTAATATCTCTGAAGTACTATGTGTTTTTTACAGATATTTTTTTGTATTTTCACATATATTCAGTAATATTACTGAAATACTATGTGTTTATTTACTGATATGTTTTGTATTTTCACATATATTCAGTAATATTGGTCCATTAAGGTCCTGTACGGTTCACTGAGTGTGCGCATATAACTCCTACTTTTTGAAGCCTGACTAACTCGCAACCCTACTGGGCATAGCGATTATCTGACCGGGTGGTCGGCCGTGGCGTTCCCTGGGGTCGAACCAGGTCGCTAGCCAGACCTACCCGAGTGAATCGGACTGGGTGGGTGCCGGGGGCGCCTGGGGTCGAACCAGGGCGCTTGTCCCGGTCCACCTCAATTGGTCGGACTAGACCAGGTCCACCTTGACTTTTCGTCGATTGCTCTAAGTGAGCAGCGGATCAGCGGAAACTCAACAAATCGATACTCCTTACATAGGGTCATTAAATCAGGAAAAATCTTAACATCGCGATCTACAATTACAAGCTGCTCGGTACAGCGCCATCTCTTGAGTATTTTGTAAACTCGTTATTGCACTAACATAGTCGTTTTATACATGTTTAACGATTAGGTTACATTCCATATATTTTTAGTAGTTGGCTACCATATGTACTGAAACTTTACAGGCTTCAGAAAGATAGTTTTACAGAGACTACTAATGCCATCTATGTGCATACGGATGAACTAAACATTTGGTTTAACTGGTAATTCACTAATCTGAATTTACAAATACGTTATGGTTTTCTAAAAATCTAAGCAACATAAAACACGAGGTTTCGTACTTTCAAAACAACGAGAAAGGTGAAATTTGCTTACTTCTAACATAACTACTAGCGCCATCTAGTTGACCTAATTTTTACGATTATTACTGATTATTTATGTAAAATCGCAGAATATACTTGAAAATTACACGATTTTTTGAAACATAAATAAAAACTGTAAATTTACATAATATTAAACGTAATCTTACTGATATTTTAATGAATATTACAAAAGACTTAAGTAAACTTACATAAAAAATATGTTTTTTCACAAGATATGTAAAATCAAGAGTTTTGTCCGTAATATTACCGTTTGAAGCATTATAAATACATATTGATATGTATTTGTCTCAGACGCTACATGTAATTTTACAGATTTTATGTAATCGTCTAAGTTTTTAGTGATTTTTACATACCTTTTATTTAAAAACACACGCTATTATTAAAAATTACACTATATATTGAAAAATAAAAAAAAAACAGTATAATTACGTAATATTGTATGTGATCTAACTGATACTTTTGTGAAAATTACAAAAGCCTCAAGTAAATTTACATAAAAATGCGTTTTTCAGAAAGTTATGTAAATTAACGAGATTTGTTATGTATATTTACCGTTTCAATCGTTATAAATACATGTCTTAATGTACTTTTCCCAGACATTCCATGTAATTATACAGAATTGATGTAAATATACATTTTTTTTACGATTATTACTCATTTTTTATGTAAAATCGCAGAATATACTTGAAAATTACATGATTTCTTGAAACATAAATAAAAACTGTAAATTTACATAATATTGTACGTAATTTTACTGATATTGTTATGAATATTACAAAAGACTTAAGTAAACTTACATAAAAATTTGTTTTTTTACAAGATATGTAAAATTAAGAATTTTGTCTGTAATATTACAGTTTGAAGCCTTATAAATACATATTGAAATGTATTTGTCCCAGACGCTATATGTAATTTTACAGATTTTATGTAATCGTACACATTTTATTGATTATTACATATTTTTTATGTAATAAGACATAAAAATCAGTGAATCTACAGAAGATATTTAAAATTACCAAAAATTATGGAAAATTACCAAAAATTAAGGAAAATTACCAAAATTTTCGTACTTTTCCCAGTTTTTAGGGAATTTCACAGGTTTCTGTAATTTTTTTTTATGTAAAATTCCGGAAATTTTTAACAGTGTAGTGTTGGCATAATACAGCCCGAAATGATCCTCATCGTATGGTTAAGCTCAACATCCACTCTGGCCACGTGTGCACTGTTCATCCATACGGGTGCACAGTATTCTGCCGTCGAGTAAACGAAGGCCATAGCAGTGGTCTTTAGGCAGGCAGCGGTGGCACCCCATGACGTTCCTGTAAGCTTCTGGACGATGTTGTTTCTGGTCTTCAACTTTCCAGACAGCTTATCAAGGTGGTTCTTATAGGTCAGGCTCCTATCAAGGGTTACGCCGAGGTATTTCGGGCAGAAATTATGACGAAGGACTGAACCTCTAAACCTAACTACTAAATGCTTTTTCGCTAACCTATTTGATAAATGGAAGCAACAGACCTCTGTTTTGCTGGCATTTGCACATAGGCGCCAGTGTTTAAAATATTCGTCCATTGCCTCTAGGTCTTTTTCCAGAATAACTTCTGCTGCTTCTATGCTTTTCCTAAATCGATTCTACTATTTCTGAGGAACAAATATCTATATGACACCTAATACATTGGTATAAGTATAACAGCCACAAATTGTAATCAAAAGTAGCAGATCGGACTGAGCATTGAAAACGCTCTATACAAAACGGTAGGACATTATGACGTCATCCGTTGCATCGCTGTACTAAGTCTGTATGAAAAAAATAGCATTTTGCCATTTTGAGCACGAAGAAGTGCGTTTAAGCACATAGTTGTCATACATTTATTTTTTCAGTGTTATTTTAAACTTTGTGGTCTCATAACTTTATATTTTTTATACATTTTTTTTATACATTTTTTGTTTATTTCTTTTGTGTTATGATAATTTAGTATTTTGCAATCCATGTGACTATATCGTCGACCGTAGGCTGAATTACGGTAAGGGACAGGCAAAACAATGTCCCTTACCGTAATTCAGCCTACGATCGACGATATTATGTTGTAACATTCAACATTATTCAACATCCCAATTAAGGAGGAACGTTAAAGAAAGTTACCAATTTTAGCCGCTCAGATGGCGTTGTAAGTCGTTTGCGTAGTGTTTTTACAATTTTTAGCTAAACCCAACCAAAAATTTACTATGTCTATGTATTGGCAGAACCAGTAAAAAATGGTGAGGTTAAATCGCAACCAATTTCAGCTCAACAGTCTTCTTGTGAACCATAATTCAGATTTCTTCAAAATAATCGCAATTTTCCACATTCTCGCACACTCGCGTACCCGTTGACAGTCATTAGTGTCATTGACTGTCAATAATTATTATTATGACAGTGTGACAGGTCATGTTTGTTTACATATTATTTTGGCGCCATTTTAATCTATTTGATAAAGATTTTGACGTAGTTTCAGGAGATGTTGAAATATGAAGTTTTAGTTTCATACTACATATATTGTTAGGTATCCAATATATTGTTATATTTCTGTCTTTTTTATTATCTGCACATGTTTGTTACTTCTTTCTTTGTAATTTGACCTCTCTCATATGAATAGTTAGTTGTGCATGTAACTAGTATACTTACTGACCTAAGTTAGTATACTTACTTATTAGCCAAGCCAAGAAAAAAAAACCGGTCAAGTGCGAGTCGGACTCACGCACCGAGGGTTCCGTACAAACTCATAAATAGATACATGAATAGTTCAAGTAAAACTGTAAGGCGAGTAATTTAGTAGGAGCAAATAAGTATGTGTTACGATTTTTGCAAATTTCTCAAAAACGGTGCAAATTACGAAAACCGTTATATTTTTCCTTTAATATTTAGGATGACATTAATAATTGGTAATTATTACAGTTTTTTCTGTTCAGTAACTTCGAAGATAATAGGGGGAAATGGTATTTTTTTAACGTTTTTCCTCATAAAACAAAAACTACTTATTTAAGAGAAAGAAACATGAACAGTGTTTTAATCTACAAATCAAGCCCTTTCATTTGATACCCCACTCGATGTAATAAATCTACTTTTGATTTTCGTCATCCCATTTAGGTCCCCTTTAAAAAAAAGTAAAAAAGGTATAAGATTTTTTTTCTGTCCAATAGGCTCGAGTTAGCGGTTTTTAACACTATTCTAAATATCAAGTCGATAGCATTGGTAGATCCTGAGATATCTTGCTGTGACAGACAGACGGACAGACAGAGTCGCACCGGTAAGGGTTCCTTTTTTAGCATTTCGGTACGGAACCCTAAAAACATATTTTATATCGTATTGTTTTATTAAAACCTTTTATTATGCTAATATAGTTCTAGGTACTTATCTTCTGTCATACATTTTTGCGCTGTAAAATTTTGTAAATACAAATATCTTTATTTTGCATAAAATGTGGTACAAGGGATGATTACATTGGATAAGACACACACACACACACATTTCACCAGCAGCTAATTCACGGGTTCGATAGAATATTATTCATAGACTTTAGCAGAATAGGTACAAAGGCAAGCCTTTCAGCTGCCTCATTCGCTTCTTTCTGGAAGGCACGACGATCTCCAGTCCGGCTGATTCCAGCCGAACATCTCTTTGTAATGCTATCTTTGTTTTTCATAGAAGAGGTGAGATGCCCGGTGCTGGCCACAGCAACGAACTTCCGATGGCTATTAGGATTTACTTGGGTAATCCATCTGGTCTCGAGTGTGCCTACGTTTGTTTTCATTATTTTTAGTAAAATGGCAGTAGGTACGCTCCGGTGACTACTTCACATCAGGCAAGCTTACCACCCAAGGACCTTTATGCAAAATGTTGATCAAGGAAATATTTAATTAACTGTTTTCTATTCAAATAATAAAATTAATAATAATAACAAAGAAAATCTTTGCTATGGTATGAATAATTTTGACAACTTCAAATATAAATGTGACTTAGTAGGCAACATATTTTTTTTAATCGAGCATGGGAGTGCAATAACGAAAAAGGTTTTTGTCAAACGATACATTTATGGTCAATGATAGCAAACTCTCTTAGCTTTTAAAACTAATGGACTGCATCGAAAAATCCAATATTTTTTACTAAGAATAAGAGCTCGTATTTATATCCATAGAAATAAATAACTCAAGTATTTGTACAATTTTTATCTATACGATAAAAACGGTTACAATGCAATACCACCTCCTTCTTGAAATCAGTTTAGGAAATGAAAGGAGGATCGGACAAAACGGTCCTAAGAACCAATAGCGACGTGACATATATCATTAGAAAGGTGATTCAATATACTACAATAGTTACTATGGGAGCTCATTTCATTTTTATTAGCTTAGCGGCCAGAAGTTTTAGGAGTAGGTTTTATACAATCTAGGCATTGTTTTGACACCTAGAATCAGCTGTTGTTGATAAATGCCGCCCTTTTGTTTACACCGACACGATACTCTACACTCACACAAACAACGGTTTGATCAAAATTTTATTAGTTTTCATATGGATTTATTTAGAATATTTCTTATTTTTTCGGTATTTTTTTCGTATTGGCGGAATCAGAAGGAAAAGTACTATCGAACTAATAATGTTTCAAATACAGAAAATGATCACAGCTGGAGAAAAACGGGACTGAAATTTGTATGAAAATTCTCTGAAACGTTCAACCTTAAAGCAGTTGGCTGCGACAGATACGTACTCATTTGCCGTACGAGGACGATCGCCCGTTTCGCGCGCTCGGCCACGCGGGCGCTGTCCGAGAACATGGCGCGTCGCAGCGCGCTCAGCGCGTCCGGCGGCGCCAGCACCCGCGCCCGCGGGTCTGCCGAAACCGACAAAACGGACAGTAGTTACAGTTGGCTGATAAGATAAACAGAGATTGGATTCTAGGGGGCAAACGCCTGACAGGTACTATACTCTGTCCTGTTAGGTATTTAAATAAAGGTAAACAAAAAAACCACATGGGGCATTCCAGCACAATGTCGGGCACGTGACGTCATTTTTTCATACTTCTAACAAAGTTAGGAAGTACATTTTTGGTATGTCAATATTTTATAACTTGGTTTCTGAATTGAGAATGTCACTTAGGACTTTTTATTTGTTTTTAAGGTAGCTGCCATAGCCGTCACGTGCCCAACAAAGTAGACGTTTTCGTGGAATGCCCCACGGGACTCGGCTCGTTCAGCCAATCAAAGTAACGTTTTGTATCTGTGGCGTAATACTACTGGCTGAACCAGCAGAGTCACGTGTTTTTTTTTGTTTACCTTTATTTAAAGGACATAGTATAGAGCCTTCCGGACCATCAAGTTGAATTCCCATTAAGTTGAATTCCCCGAAAGTTGAATTCCCATTAAGTTGGATTCCCCGAAAGTTGGATTCCCATTAAGTTGGATTCCCCGAAAGTTGGATTCCCATTAAGTTGGATTCCCCGAAAGTGGGATTCCCATTAAGTTGGATTCCCCGAAAGTTGGATTCCCATTAAGTGGGATTCCCCGAAAGTTGTGTGGTGGTAGGACCATCCGGGTAAGTAATCTGGGGGCACGGCAGTGCCCCCGCCAAGGCGAGCAAAACATAGGCACGGCCGTACTATCCTTTTCTCGAAGCCATTCAGGCCATTTTCAGCCTCCCGTAATTTTGTACTGGCTTAAGCTAGAACCCTGAAATTTCAGGGATATATAGGGCACAATAAGTCTTATACATAATATTCTCAATATCATTCAATTTGAAAGTGTAGTTTAAGAACTATTGCATGTCAAAGTTCCTTAGTTTTGTCACTGACTCACTGATTCACTCACTGATTCATTCACTGACTCACTTTTGGGAGGTCAACTAGAAAACTAAAAAAAAAAAAGTTAGCGAACTATATCGTGTGACATATTAAATGAAAGGGTTCACTGTGAGAATATCAAATATATTTTTATATTAATAGTTTTCAAGTTATTTAAGAAAATAGGCTAAAATTGACCATTCCCCCATTCTCTACCAGTCAACCATCAGAATAGCTAAGTCATAAAATGACTACGTCGCGTCGTCAAAAGTCGGGACAGTTGACGTATTAAGGTGGTTGCGTTCCCATACAAAAGTTGGTGCACCTTCACGGGCTAACGGCAGGGTATATTAAGAAACTAATTTGACAAATATCAATTAATTTACGTTTTATTTTGGGCAAATGCATAAAAAATGGTATATTTTCACGCTAAATACCATATTTCACCGATGAAAAACTTGGATATTCTATCACTGTGTGCGAATCACCTACAGGTGGGTAACACAACTCACGCAAACACAGGCAAATGGTGTATGGGCGTGTGTGTGACTTATCTATTGATATTTCAAAACGGATCTTAATTTACGCACCTTTTCAGTGTGCATCCGTAGCCGAGTGGTCTAAAGCCTTCACTTATGGATACGTTTGGTTGTGGGTTCTAATCCCGAAATAATTTTATTTTTTCTTTTTTTTTCGTTTTTATCGAATACTACACGCTGTAATTAATTTTGTAATTTAGCCTGTTTATGCCAAATTACTAAATATTTTGACTAAATTTATATTCTGAAATATATATGTACCTACTAAATATTGTTTTGTTTTACTTTTTAAATCAGGATACTTAAATAAAGAGAAATAATAATAATACGGAGGTAAATTTTACAAAAACAATCTAAGCAATCCTTATTAGGGTAAAAAATTACCAGGATTTGAACCCGGGACCTCTAGCTTAGTAGGCGGTGTCACTCCCGCTAAGCCAAAAGTGTCGTCGATCGTTAGGCATTCATAGATGTCTGACAAACGGTGACAGATGGCAACGTCGCATGTCACGGTGGCAACGCAACGTTGCAACTCTGGGCAATTTTTTGATTCGCGCAAACTAAAATACGAGAGTCTAGTAGTCAGGGACGTTCAAATACTTTTCGAGAAAATTTATATTGTACCATCACCTTATAACTTTACCCATCTTATTGTTTCCTAATAAATACAAGTGATTTGAAAACACAAATCTACTATACGAGTACAAAATTAATATTTGACATTCCATATTTAGGATTCCACAAAATGAAGAAGGTTTCAGAACATTACGCTGTCACCAATAATGCTGTCATTCGTTTTGTTTCTAAATTTTCCAATTGGTGAAGGGAAGATGCATTTATCGTAGAGAGGATGCCAGAATTGATTTGTTCTTTAAAAAATATGATTTAGGTACCTGAAATCGTGACGCGAATCAATCAAGAACAAAATCCTAAGTTCCTAGACCTGAGATGCACACATATAAAAGGTAGTCAGTTAATTTAATATTAGACTAAATTACTAGTGTTTTGCAATGCTAGTTTTATTGACTTATAGTAACATGGTACTTTATTTATTACAGAACGACTGACAGAGTCAACTCGCATCAATCTCTGTATTCGAGAAATTTGGCGTCCCTTGACAAACTTCAAGTAATGTGCTCAATGCCAGTTTACTTGTAAGCCTAGAAAATCATGTTTGGCGGCGTATGTTGCGAATTCCTTGGACCGCACGCCGCACCAACGTGTCCATTCTCAAGGAGCTCGGAATAACAACAAGGCTGTCCACTATCTGCTCCCAGCGGATACTAAACTACTTCGGACATGTTGCTCGCAGGAACCCAGACAACTTGGAGAAGCTGATGGTAGTTGGGCAGGTAGACTTAAAAAGACCACGCGGTCGATCACCTACCCGTTGGTCAGACCTAATCAAGAAGCTCACTGGCCTGCCAATACCTAAAGCCATGAAGACCGCCGAGGACAGAGACGCTTGGAAAAGCTTGGTGCAGCAAATTTCAAACTAGACACGACCTTCAGCAATGAAGACGACGACTAAATCTAGAAAATCAAGAGTTCTCTCAATAACACATTGAGTGAGTCTGAGTCTGCCTGTTCAATGTTTATACAACTTATAATATGTTATTGGTCCGTAAACTTACGGCCCTAAGAATCTGTAAAATATGGAGATCGGCTTCGCCAAATTTGAGAATAAATATATTATGAATAAAACTATTTTACTCAGTTATACGTCTTATTCCATTCAATATATTCCCATACAAAAAAGAGCTGTACATTTATCGTGAAATAAACGGTTGCGTTTGTTCCACAAATTTATTATATTACCCAGTGGGTAATAAAAATTGAGTACCTAATACCCATGTGGGTATGAAACTAGGTGGTAATTACAAAGTTATTTTTTGACCTATCAAAAAAAATGTGGGGTAGACAAGGGGGAAAATCGGCGTTCGTTTGTTCGATGGTAACTCGAGAATATTGTTGCTCGAGTACCTACACTTTTCTTTATTTTACCTTCGAATTTTCATGACTATTACCCGAGTTTCTGCTTATACGGGTTTACACAATAGCCGGAGCGCCGGAGCACAATAGGCGAACTTACAAGTTAGAATCTCTGTCAATAGATGTCACTTTTATCAATGATTTTGCTTTAGTGTGCGTGTATATTTACCTGTCAAAGTACTACTCGAGTTTCATACACATTCCTGCGCTTGGTAAGCACGTACATAAATTATTATGAATTAGAAATCATCGAAAGAGACTCAAAATATTGGGCCAATTGATTCTCATGCTGGTAAAATAAGCAGATATCATAATTATAGTCTTGAACATTTGGTCACGTGACCAAGACAGCGCCATCTCTGAGCAATTCTGCCCCGGGTCACCGTGCGATACGCCCTTAAAAGCAATATTAAATATGTTGGATAATTAAATATCAGGGGTTTCACACAAGTTGACGTATTCACAAAAGAAGTTGTATAGATTTGTATATTAGTAGTCCTAGACAGCGGTACATTTACGTGAATAAGTAGTGCCTAGGCAAACCGAGTTTTATTTCAGTATTTTTTTTTTCAAAGATGACACCTATTTAACTAGGAAAGTAAAATATTATCTAAGTACAAAGTTTTATCCTAATCGTTAAAACCGTTTCCGAGAAACCGATGAAACAAATACAAAAATAGCTAAAATAACAAATGTAGGTATTGTATACTGCTGTCTAGGACTACTAATACTAATATACAAATCTATACAAATTATTTTGTGAATACGTCAATTTGTGTGAAACCCCTGATGTTTAATTACCTATATCCAACATATTTAATATTGTTTTTTATACGTAACAGTCTCGAATTTCGACAACTTAGTCATTTTACGACTTAGCTATTCTGATATTTTACACCTTTTGAGATGTTGTCCTGGGGCCATGTGGTCATTTTACAACTTGGACATTGAGATACGGACTAGACGAGATGCAGGCAATTTACGATTCTGACATTTTGACATGTTGACTAGGAGCGATGTGGTAATTTTGTGACTCGGACATTATGAGATGTAGACTAAGAGCGATGTGGTCATTTTGCGACCTCCACACTCTACTAGTGAACCGTTATATCGAGTGGGGTATCAAATGAAAGGACTTGATTTTTAGATTAAAACACCGTTTTTGTTTTTTTTTTTTAAATTTGTAGTTTTTGATTAATGGCGTAAACGTAACAAAAAAATACCATTCCCCCTATTATCTTCGAAGTTACTGAACAGAAAATTCTGTAATAATTACCAATTATTAATGTCGTCCTAAATATTACAGGAAAAATATGACGGTTTTCCTAACTTGCACCGTTTTTGAGAGCAAAAATCTTAACACATAGTTATTTGCACCTACTAAACTAATCGCCATACAGTTTTTCTTGAACTATTCATGTAATACTTATGAGTTTGTACGGAACCCTCGGTGCGCGAGTCCAGCTCGCACTTGACCGGTTTTTTCTGATGTTGCGACAACCCTGACATGACAGCGCAGATCCTGTCACAGGTGGCTGTGCCTGTCAAATGTATGAGCGTTAGACAACTGTCAATCGCGGGCGCCGTGCCGTGGACATGGGTCCGCGCCCTTAGTCCTGAACCTGTGGAGCTGTTATGTGCGTTAGGTACTGTGCGCAATAACCGGCTAGGCTATTATAGGAATTCAACATAGTGGGAATTCAACATAATGAGAATTCAACCTAATGGGATTTCAACATAATGGGATTTCAACATAATGGGAATTCAACATAACGGGAGTCAACGTAACAGGATTCAACGTAATGGGAATCCAACTTTCGGGGAATTCAACTTAATGGGAATTCAACTTGATGGTCCGGAAGGATTTTTATTGTAGATTTTTTTTCCCATATGTTCTACAATGAAATGTTCCTTGCAAGACACTGAAATGATCACTATAATTTTTTTTTTAATTTGTATGGAATGGTATGTTTAATGTTTATTTTGTAAAAAAGTCCGTGACAAATGACACTAAGGAAATCCTTTAAAACGAAAACTATTAAGTTAATAATTACCATACTTAAAATAAAACACAAAGCTGGGTATAATATAATTACTAGGTAAGGCGGAAAACATCGCAGGTATACGATGTATCGACGAATATCGATATGAGAACTCTCTACTTGCCTTTTCATTTTGCACCAAAAACTTAAATAAGTATCTTAATGTCAAGAAGTCGGTTAAAAATATAGATATTCATGAATGTCGCAAAAAATTTCGTCGATCTCTAATACCTGTCAGGCGTTTGCCCCCTAGAATCCGATTCCCTTAGTAAAGTCTATTTTTTTTAATGATTTAATTAAAAATAGTAATATATTGATTTAAGTTTCACGATTTTCACTCATTATTATAACAAAACGTGACTTAATCGCGTAAAAACATGCTATTACCTTGACGTTTCGGACGTGCCGTGACGTCCATGGTCGCGAAGGGACTGGCAAGGCAGGTGTCAACTTCTTCTAGCCGCGCGGGTTTTCCGAACTACCCGCTCTTGGTCTTGATTATTACTTTTCATATTAGGGTTGTCACTCGACCGACACACAACACTCACAACATCACTGCCGTCCTAGTGTAAAAGGAGACTTAGGGCGCGGCCCCATGTCGACGGCACGGCGCCGTCCACCGTGGAACGGCACGACGCCGTCACCGTGCGACGGTACGGCGTCGTGCCGTCGGACGGCGCCGTCAACGGCGCCGTGAACGGTGCCGTGGACGGTGTGACGGCGCCGTGAACGGTGCCGTGAACGGTGTGACGGCGTCGTGGACGGTGTCGTGTACGGCACACGGTACCGTGTGCGGCGCACCGCACACTGCACTCTTCCCGCTACACTGTGGATCGAAAATCGACTCTCCATAGAAATAGGGACTTATTTTTGTAAGTGTATAATTTTTTGATTGAAATCGTATCCTTTTATCATTTTTAGGGTAAAAAATGATTTTGAGAATGGGATTTGGCTAAAAAACCGACGAGTAATAATTTTTTTTCTTTAATTAAAGTTATTATAAAAATTAAACCGTCTTCAAATGAAAGGAAAGTTTTATGCCAGCAATTTTTTCTGTCTTCCGGCCGCTTTCCGACTCAGTCGAACAGAAAAATTGTATATAAACCTTGGCCAGTAAATAAAGAAAGCCTCCGATCACATGTAATTGTCGGCCGAGGCGAAGCCGAGCCACTGCTTACTTTACTGGTCTATGTATGTAATATAGTATTTGAGCGTCTCGTAGCGTAGGTACTTCCAAATATTAAGGCTAACACCGACTTCAAAAAAATAGTGTTCATAAAACTTTTATTTCTTCCCTTTTTGAAGTCGGTTTAATTTTTAAGTATTTTTTTTATTTCTTGATTTTCTTAATTTCAGTAGTGATCGAATTACGCTGTTAAGTAGATACAAGTTTTCCTAGTGACTGATACACACA
Source organism: Eudemis profundana (assembly GCA_947034925.1). Classification (NCBI taxonomy): domain Eukaryota; kingdom Metazoa; phylum Arthropoda; class Insecta; order Lepidoptera; family Tortricidae; genus Eudemis; species Eudemis profundana. The sequence continues at coordinate 12,333,701 of OX344815.1, read as the reverse complement.
TAACTCTATCTCAAAAACTACTGAACCCATTTTGATGAAAGTACACATTGACATTGCGAATTAAACCGAATGATGATGAATCACAAAATTAAAATATTTAAAATAACCGACTTACAGTGAACTTATTTTGATACGAGATGCACGAGTGAATATGAACAATTCCCAAATCGCCGTATATATGCCTATAATATTCGAAGAGTTCCCTCGATTTCTCCAAGATCCCATCATCAGATCTCGGTTTGATTAGACCACTCTGGAGGACAAATCCGTTTCAAACAAAAAAATAATTTTCCAAATTGGTCCAGCTGTCTTCGAGTAATAGGGTAAAAAATGAAAACCGTCCTTCTTTTGTGGAAGTCTGTTAATAACGGACTTCAAATGAAGAGATTCGATAAGAAATGTACAATTCACTATGAAAAATACCCAAATCGCTATATTTTTCTCGATTTTTCCAAGATTCCATCATCAGATCCTGATTTGTTTGCAAGGGGACTACCCCAGAGGAATACCCTTTCAAATAAAAAAAGAATTTTCCATATCGGCTTAGCCATCTTCAAGTAATCGGGGAGCAAACCTACATAGAATGTTCTCTTTGTTTTGAAGTCGGTTAACACTAGAAATTCATTTGTAATAAGAAATGCACGAGAAACTATAACCATAATATTTGAAGAGTTCCCTCAATTCCTCCAACATCCCATCATCAAGTCCTGATTTGGTTGCAATGGGACCACCTCTAAAATATTCAAACATCATTCTTTCAAACAAAAAAAGAATTTATAATTGGTTCAGCCGTCTTCGAGTAGGTAATCGGTGAACAAACACACAAAAAAAACGTGCTTCTTTTGAAAGCCGGTTAAAAAGTCGCCGCGACCTCACTCATTCTCAGTGTGCCATACCCCGCGATTTTTCTATACAAATTGATGATTCTAGATTCGCCGCAGTGTGAGATTCGCCTAAAACAAAACTACCGAGCCGTGCGCCGTCCACCGGTGCGGTGTGCCGTTCACGGCACCGTGGACGGCGCCGTCACACCGTTCACGGCACCGTTCACGGCGCCGTCACACCGTCCGCGGCACCGTTCACGGCGCCGTCCACGGCGCCGTCCGACGGCACGACGCCGTACCGTCGCACGGTGACGGCGCCGTGCCGTTCCACGGCGGACGGCGCCGTGCCGTCGACATGGGGCCGCGCCCTTATTGCTATGAACTTCCATAGTAAAAGGTCGCCTTTTACACTAGGACGGCAGATCAGGCGATTTGCCGGTAGACACTTCATGATGTTTACACATGCTGATGACTGGATTCCATGAAGAAGAAACGTCGAGGTAATAGCATGTTTTTACGCGATTAAGTCCCGTTTTGTTATAATAATAAAATGTATAGTGTTCAGATATAGTGGGCAGAAGCAGCTGCACCCCCCACAGTATACTTAGCAGTAATTTTTCCTCCTACAGAAGGTACATCGCGAGCTTTAATGTGTGAACGAACGCACTACAAGCAAAGTTTCAAGAATGCGTAAGAATTCAGTACGGATCGCACTCACACAGACGAGCTATCACTCGCTCTTACACAACTACTTGTCCGCCTTTATACCTATTTTGCCTCTCCCCACTGGATTCTGTTCTGTATAGAGTTGTGGGCAGCAAAACAATGGCTGTCAGAAACTTAAGCTGGGCTCCCCAAGGCTTAAATTTCTGACTAGCCCCCCTGGGCCGAAAGCGGAGTACACTCTTTGATAAAACAGTTATATGGATATCAATAGTGTGTCCATCGATATCAATCAGAACAAGCTCAGAATGACAACGTGGTTTGGACATTTGGATGGATTTCCCCATTACTCTATTAGAGGAGAGAAAAATGAAACTTATGAAAAGAGAGTGTTCTTTGAATTTTGTATCACCAGAAACGTTAGTCACGGTAACATTAACAGACTCAGTATGTAGGCCGTAGCTACTACGAGCCTAGCGCCCGCCAAGCGGGTTCCTGGTGTTGAAAGTGTTGAAGATAGTTTTTCAAAAGAAATTTTACAAGTAAAAACACAACTAACCTGAGGCCACAAGACTGCGCAAAAATCGGAAGTTGTTGAGCAAGACACCTGTGGTGGGCACAATGTACCAACATTCTCTGCTTGCTTTGCTGTCAGCAAGTTCCCAGATACATTCCATATCAACTGCTAATGTTTTTCCGTCACCATCCGTGTGTGTCTAATAAAAAGTTAATACTATTTCAAATATATGCATCTGATAGTACTACTGAGGAAAAAAGGACACCTGTACAATAGTACATTACACAACTAATTATTTTTTATATTATATTATATGCATGTCACTGATCTGTAATTTCATTGACTGATCTATAACAGCCTGTCTAAAATTTACATTAAAACCTAAAGTTTAAACAAAGATTATAACAACAGGTTGTAATATATTACCTCCAACCATTCATCAAAATCATCTGGGTTTATGTCGTCATCATTTATACTTGTTGGTATATCTTTATTGGTTTCTGGAGAATCTGCAACAAAAAGCAGCCATAACTCAGCTACTTAAACACGCATTATTATAACACTTACTAAACGGGAATAGAGGTAAGAGCCACGTCTGGAGTATTTCTGAAATTTGGTAGTACTACACCCAAGCAGAGCATAATAGGTAAGAAGAAAGATGAGCAGAATCGGTTAAGGCAGGTGTCTCTTAACTACGGCCCGCGGCGAAAGAGCCCATGGTTCGGCCGGCATCCCTCTCTAATGAAACACCTCCCCCCTAGGACGACCAAGAAAAAATATTATTTAACTGTAAGGGCGACCATGTCATGTGGCCCGTGCAAGATTTTCAAAGGTGCAGTGTGGCCCTTTGCGAAAATAGTTTGGAAACCTCGGTCAGAAGGGATGGTCAAGTTTAAATTTAATAATTCTGTTGTCTTCTACTCTCTTCGGATCAAATTTTGGAAGAAGGAAAACCAGTACTTGAGCCATTGGACCTGCAAGGCCACTGTTCACTGATCACAACTAGCTTAAAAAGAGTACTGATTTATTAATAGCTACAGTATAACTTATCAGAATTTATAGTATGGCACAAAATTTACTCTGAGTGAAATCACATTATAGAGCTACTAGGACAGGAAGGCATGGCAAGATCTTGCGAAACCCTGTATACAACTGGTTTAACACCTTCACCGCATACGGGGTTCATAGGTCCCCCATACATATATGGTTAATTGATGAGTTAAGCTAATTGCCGCAGTGAATGGGTTAATACTAGTAAAAAAAAAAACAAGATTATGCAAAAGCAACTTACCTACTACCACATCATTTTGGAAGTCCTGCCTTTTTCGGGCTCTTAGACGATTTCGGAGATCATTAGGCTTACTTATTGGATCCTTTGTGAAATTCCAATTGTTTCTTGATGCAATGTGATAAGATTCATTAAAACCTGTCCGACCTTTTAACAGATCTGGAGGACCGTCATCATTAAACTGTTGTAAAACTTGAAATCTACTACTTAAAGGCACTGATGTGTTTTGAATCTGCATATTTTGCATGTGCATGCCTCCAAACATGGTTTGAAGTTGGTTTAAATTAGGTACTGTTGGACCTATTAAGACTGGAGGTGCTGGTGGGACCATCCAGGGGTAAATAATTGTAGGGGCTGCACTCAAGCCACTATTATTGTTCACATTTGAGCGGATACATGTGCAGGGAGAGTTTCCAAAAGGAGATATAATAGTTTTAGTGGGAACCTGATCATTTATAATCTGTTTATTGTATATCCTTGCAGTAGAAGTGCTTTGTGAGCAATCTTGGTTGCAAGGTGCAGCATCCACAGGTGGCTCTGTTGGTTCATGGCAATCAATTCCTTTTTGGTCCACAATAGCGGAACAATGAGGTTTTGCATTCTGAAAATTTTGTGGAACATGCAGATACAATAAAGATTTATTTAAAAGGTAAGAGTTATTATATGAAAAGTGATTTATAATGTAATGTGTTGTCTCATGTATACGTGGAGCCAACTTTCTATAATTTTAATCACATCATGTTATCTATAGTGAAACAAGCTGAAGTAACTTACATCATCACGCCAAACAGCTTCACCAGTTGCGGTGTTGAAGTCATAGAATCTTCCGGGACGTTTTTGAGACCGACAGACGATCCATCCATTCTCAGGAGTCTTTGCATTGTGGTTATGTTTACAAATATTAACTTGATTTCCACCAGTTTCTTCTGCCATTGTCTTAAAAATTATTGAACACGGTTTTGTTTAGCCAACAAAAAACTATAACTTTAGTTTTGCGGCATACTTGGTAACAGAGATATAGTTTTTAATCTTACCTTTTCTTTTGACAACATGAGCAGTGTTGCCAACTCTGAATTTCATTCAATGTTAAAATTATGCTAAAACTTGATAAATTCTGTTAAAAAATATGCCATATAAAAAAGCATTATTCTTTCAAATTTAATGTATTGTGATTAGGTATAACAGCTATACAATAATCCTTTTTGTGGCCCATACTAAACTTTCAGGAAAAAAATTGCAAACATAAGTAAATTTAAGAATGTCAATGTGTTAATCTTTTTCTTTTATATTACAATCAAATAACTTTTTTACTACAGCATACAAACAATCATAGTAAAATATGTTAAAAATGAAAGTGGCAAAAATTCTACGCTTTTATTACATGCTTATTACGACCTACAATACAATAAAATACAACTTTATTGCACACCAGAATATAAATAAACTTGATAGTTACGATTATACTATTGTCAACCATGCAATCGAAGGTTATTTTACAAACTTATGTTATCACATCACCAACTTGTATATTTCTAAATTTACCATTTATCTGTACTGTATGTTTGTCACCAACTGGTAACCTTTCTGTTATTTACAAAATTATGCCAAAAATTATGCTAACTGCAAAATATAAAAAAATTCTGCTAAACCAGTCCAAATTATGCTAAATTTAGCACTGAAACTGCTAAATTGGCATCACTGAACATGAGTGCAATTAACTATCAAAATGTTAAAATCATAATTAACTTTTTCTACTCCTGTACTGTTATCTGTCTTTTACTTGGTCACGAACACTAATATAAGAACATACATAATATGAGTTCAGGGAAGTCTATACTCTATTCCCCATAACAGCACTAGTGTCGTTATAGTCACTTTACGTTATTGCTAGCATCCACAGACTTCTAAATCTAGGTTAAACTTAGGTCAATGATTAAGCGCTCAATTCTAACTTCACGATAAATATTCACAACTACCAACTTAACAAACAATTAAATTCCTACGATTCATAAGAAAAACAAAACTTTCCGAATTCAATTAATTGATGCCAACATAAAAAAAAAAGTATTTTAATTATCGTCACATCGTGTCACCAGCCATATCAAAAAAAAGTTTACCATAGACACAAGTGTCATGCCGGCTGTACACACTCGGAGAGACCGGACGCGACACGCGTGACGTCCATGTATTTCATATTTTAACCTAGTCGTAGAAAAAGTATTGTATGCAACGTTGTATAATTAAGTCAAAAAACGCTCATTGCGTCTCTATTTGCGATACTCGCCGCATTCGCGGCTCGTATCGCAACTCACGCAATTCGCATTTTTTGAACCTCCTTATACAACTGTTGCATAATAGTATTTTATGCAACAGTTGTATAAGAAGGTTCAAAAAATGCGAATTGCGTGAGTTGCGATACGAGCCGCGAATGCGGCGAGTATCGCAAATAGAGACGCAATGAGCGTTTTTTGACTTAATTATACAACGTTGCATACAATACTTTTTCTACGACAGGTTTTAAAATTATAAAATACAAACAAGGCATAACCTGCAAAGAAGGCAAATATGACGTATGACTGTCAGTATGTGTCTATGGTAAACTTTTTATTTTTTAAATGAAGTTGACACGCAGTGAATATATTAAAAATACTTTTGTTTTTATGTTGGCATCAATGAATTTAGTTCAGAAAGTTTTGTTTTTCTTAAAAGCCGTAGGATTTTAATTGTTTGTTAAGTTGGTAGTTGTGCATTTTTACCGTAAAGTTAAAATTGAGCGCTTAATCCTTGACCTCAGTTTAACCTAGATTTAGAAGTCTGTGGTTGTTAGCAATAACGTAAAGTGGCTATAACGACACTAGTGCTGTTATGGGGAATAGAGTATAGACTTCTCTGAACTCATATTATATATGTTCTTATATTAGTGTTCGTGACCAAGTAAAAGACAGATAACAGTACAGGAGTAGAAAATAGTATTTTATGCAACAGTTGTATAAGAAGGTTCAAAAAATGCGAATTGCGTGAGTTGCGATACGAGCCGCGAATGCGGCGAGTATCGCAAATAGAGACGCAATGAGCGTTTTTTGACTTAATTATACAACGTTGCATACAATACTTTTTCTACGACAGGTTTTAAAATATAAAATACAAACAAGGCATAACCTGCAAAGAAGGCAAATATGACGTATGACTGTCAGTATGTGTCTATGGTAAACTTTTTATTTTTTAAATGAAGTTGACACGCAGTGATTATATTAAAATAGTACATTGTGCACCGAGGGTAGTAAGAAGGGGATTACTAACGAGAGTCTATTAGAAGCCCGACGCCGTAGGCGGAGGGCTTTTAATGACTCGAGTTTGTAATCTTCTTACTGCCCGTGATACACACAATGTTTTTCATCACATTTGCGAGGAAAAAAAAAATAAAACATAAAAATGAAATAAACAAAACGCACCCGCTAAGAGACAACTTCAACTGTCAACTTTTTCAATATAGTCTTCCACAGATAATGCTAAGAACTGCGTTTAGTTTTTAAGCTTGACAGGCAATGTCGCCAGATTGTACCGATTTTCAAAATAAAATTTTAAACTAAATTAATTTAATTGCATTAAAATAATCGCAAAAACTACTGAAATAATAGTAAAATATATCATATAAATTTTATTTTACACTAAAATTGGTTTTGTAGCCAAGTTTTGAAGATGTGAAATAGCCATGGCTGATTCGAAACCTCCTTAGTCTGAAATGACGTACGACTTTTAAAACTAAACTCATAACTCCCGAGGGAGTTATAGATTTTCATACAGTTTTTCCTCCCGTGGGAGTTATAGATATTTGTAACCCACGGGGGGTAAATCGGCTCGAGTTGGTCTATAAGCGCGCGTGTTATAACACCCTTTACGAGCAAGTGTGATGAAAATACTTTTGTTTTTATGTTGGCATCAATGAATTTAGTTCAAAAAGTTTCGTTTTTCTTAAAAGCCGTAGGATTTTAATTGTTTGTTAAGTTGGTAGTTGTGCATTTTTACCGTAAAGTTAAAATTGAGCGCTTAATCCTTGACCTAAGTTTAACCTAGATTTAGAAGTCTGTGGTTGCTAGCAATAACGTAAAGTGGCTATAACGACACTAGTGCTGTTATGGGGAATAGAGTATAGACTTCTCTGAACTCATATTATGTATGTTCTTATATTAGTGTTCGTGACCAAGTAAAAGACAGATAACAGTACAGGAGTAGAAAAAAGAGTATACATATTGTTTGTATTTAATTTTATAGTTTTAAAGCTATTTATTATAGTATTTTATGCAACAGTTGTATAAGAAGGTTCAAAAAATGCGAATTGCGTGAGTTGCGATACGAGCCGCGAATGCGGCGAGTATCGCAAATAGAGACGCAATGAGCGTTTTTTGACTTAATTATACAACGTTGCATACAATACTTTTTCTACGACAGGTTTTAAAATTATAAAATACAAACAAGGCATAACCTGCAAAGAAGGCAAATATGACGTATGACTGTCAGTATGTGTCTATGGTAAACTTTTTATTTTTTAAATGAAGTTGACACGCCGTGAATATATTAAAAATACTTTTGTTTTTATGTTGGCATCAATGAATTTAGTTCAGAAAGTTTTGTTTTTCTTTAAAGCCGTAGGATTTTAATTGTTTGTTAAGTTGGTAGTTGTGCATTTTTACCGTAAAGTTAAAATTGAGCGCTTAATCCTTGACCTCAGTTTAACCTAGATTTAGAAGTCTGTGGTTGCTAGCAATAACGTAAAGTGGCTATAACGACACTAGTGCTGTTATGGGGAATAGAGTATAGACTTCTCTGAACTCATATTATATATGTTCTTATATTAGTGTTCGTGACCAAGTAAAAGACAGATAACAGTACAGGAGTAGAAAAATTATTTAATTTACAGTTTCTATGAACTCTGCTACTTTGTATTTTGTATGGGTGTTAGTTTAGTTATGTGACTTATGTGTAAGGAAAGACCATCTTACATATCAAAATTATCAAATACTGCACTATTATTTTGTCAACTAAATTGTATGTTTATGATAATTATGATTGATGCAAATATTTGTAATCGTTAAAAGAGAATTGACCCCAAATTTGCCGCCTTAAAATCTGCCACTCTAGGCTAAAGCCTACTCAGCTTGCTGATAAATCCGCCGTTGTTTTTACCCTTTACCGGTATAGAAAAGAAAGTGGAGAGGAGACAACAATGCAGTAACTTTATTAAATTTGTACATTTGAGGTAACAGATTATTTAACGTAAAGCATTAAAATATGAAATAGTTCACTACATGTAAAACAGCTTATTTAAAAATATAAATAGTAAATAGGTATACTTAAAAAACATTACCTATTAGAGATTAATGATTATTACATTAACTATTAGAGATATAAATGCAATGTTTAAGGCTGATTTTCAAAGTTGTATTTCACTATTGACATATAACACAAGGTATGTACCTTGTGTTATTAAAAATCAGAGCCTAGACATAAATCTACTTTCATAAGTATACACATAATGTAGCAAGGCAACATATCTTTTTGTGAGTCAGAGCAGATTTGGCTCACTTTTTACTCGACTGCAGCAAAGCCTAAAAGGAGTTATTATTCAAGTATGGCAGATTAAGGAATGCAATAGCCTTCAAATAAATTCCGCCAAGGCTTTCTACTACAGTATCCTGCTTTAAATAAATTACATACTTTGACAGCATTATTATTAATAGGAAACAGAACAAAGTTTTGAGCTATTTGTAAAACTTAAATCTAATGCTTATAATAATCAAAATTATTGTCGCAAACTGAATGCACCTAGGGTAATTACACTTATATTCTATATACAGTAATTATTTTTTTGTAATTCTAAAAAGTAATATGTCCGTGCTTCTGTAATTTTTGTGTTGTTCCTCTTCAGGAATTTTCTCCACATTAAAGATATCATTTAGCTTATCATAAAACTTTTTCCACAAGCTCTTTTGTGTTTCAGAATCTCTCATTTCTTGAGTTAAATACATTGTTGGTTTTTTCGTGATTGTGTTGCAGTAGCACTTTAATGTCTGTATCAGAGGATCTATTGCCTAGAACAAAATATTTTATTCTTAATATTAATCCAAGTGGTACATAGCTAACATTTGATCATAATTGTAATATTTGTAATAGGCAAAAAGTAGTAATTTGCCACTTGCCAATAAGGACAGTACTTGTGTGTGTCATTGTAAATGACGGGTAGAAAGAGATTGATAGCACCTAGCTAGGTGCTCAATCAAATCTAGTGATGTACTCAACAATATACCTGATTTTGATAAATGATAATCAAAATCAGGTATGTTGTTGAGTACTTATGAGCGCACATAGGAACAGACATACTTACATACATACATACAGGTATAAACACATAACCCTCCTTGTGGGCTTCGCCACAGTCGGGTAATAAAATCCAAAAGATTCATACCTCTTCATAATAAACACAGTCCGCCAGCACAATGATGTCAAAATCATCTTTAAGTATTTGAGAGGTATTATCGCCCCACACCAAAGACTCCGCTATGGCGTACCCTCCCATACTAGATATTTTTGACTTATTCTCATTAATGTTCATTCGCAACAGTGGTAATGCTTCTGGCAAATCTGTAAGTGTGACTTGTGCACTGAAAACAAATAAAATATAATTACATAAGTAAAACAATACAATAGACTACTTGGATTCATACTAATTGGATTTATTAATTACCCAAGAGTTGCCGCTGTGAGACCAACAACCCCTAAACCAGATCCTAGCTCTAAAACTCTGATGCCACTTAAAAACTCTGGCTTATGCTGGCACATGGTCTCAAGATACTTTGCTAAAACCAAGGAAGCATCCCAAACAACACAGTTCACATCACCTTCTATTTTTTGATAGATTTTCAACGTTTTCAGGCACACTTCGATATCAATTTCTCGAGGAAACAGATCGTTCGATTGAAAACTTGATCGCCTGTGAGACATTTTTATATGCGTGAATGAAATTTGTCACCGGCGGAGGTGCGTCTGTTTTCAATATCGAAATTGTTACTAATTTGATAAGAATTACTGTTAAATTTGTTTCATTTATTATCAAAACAAACCACAACAATGTCAAAAATAGAATTTGAAGGTTGATTGATGATATGATATTTGACTTGATTTTTGACAGCTGCGACTTAAAGCTGTTCCAGATATCGACTCATTTCGTTGTGATCGAGGCTTTGAACCAACCTAACCAACGAAACCATGTGCTATCCAGAAATAATTACTATTGCAACACGTAATTCCTATGGCAAGACTTAAATCATATGACAGTCCGCCCGCCCATAGTAGACTTTAGTCCAAAGAGTAAAGTAATATCTTTAGTCGATCAAAATGGCTGTGAAAATGGTCGTTTTCTGGTGTTCTCTTGTGTTATTCATAGTTGGTGAGTATGATAATCTAAATGTTAATCTACTGATAACTTCTATAGCTGTTGTGCTGATGAATGTAAATGTTCAATTTTGTTTTAGGCTCCAACGCTGCGGGCGAATTCGATGTGATTCACAGCCCTCGATCCCTGAGTTTTTTCAGGAACCAGTAGAATACCTGAGACTCTTCTAAAGGAAGTGTTCTCCGCTGCTTTAGGACTGTCAGTGGAAGAGGTAGGGTACCGACTTTTCTAGGCGTATGGTAAAAGTCCAGGGAACAACTTGGCCCTTTATTTCCCTTATCAAATTATTTTCACAGGATGCTGAATGGGATGGAATGACCATTCTGGATCCTTTCGCGTCGCCAGAAGCCGTGGTAGAAATATATGTTGATGGAGTGTCCAGCCTTAGTGATGCTGTAAGTAATTATTTTACTACTAGCTGTTGCCCGCGACTTCGTCCGCGTGAATACCCGAATACCCATGTGGGTGATTAAAGGTGCACATACCTATTTTACCGCAGGCTAATAGTATTACCGCTTTCTACATTACATACCAAAACCACGTAAAACTGGCTGGGCCCGAAGCAGTAACTACCCCCTAAGAAGCAACCCTTTTTATCCCCCTAGGGATGAGTTTCGAAACGGTGAATTCACGTTTCTTTTATTGAAGAAACGTGATAAGTCAGGAGAACGACTTTTTAAGAATGTGTGGATATATTTTCTTGGATTTTAGTAAATAGGCCTTTAATGTAACATTATACCTCTAACTGTAAGAACCATTCTCTATACAAACTTTAATACCTTTAAAATATGAATTTCCAAACACTTTTTTATTCTTTTTACGTCGTATATAAATAATGTACTCCGCATATTTCAAGTTTCTAGGTTTATTAGTTAATGGCTCTGTCCAAATTCAAATTTTCCACCCCCATTTAGCTCTATTTAATTCGGTATGAATTTCGAAAACCGGCAAAGTTAATTTTCTTGACATATAATGAAGGGTTTACATATCAAGTCGCAGATCTCCTACTTTAAAAATCATGTCCCAAGTATACAAATTTCAACTCCAACTTTAGTCCCTTAGAAACTGAATTTTGAAAAACTGTGGAATCACTTTTCTTTACATTTAATAAACCAGTGTATACATAAAGTTTCAAACCTTCCCATGCAAATATACAACTCTTTTAAACCCCTCAAGAGAAATAAGAACCTCTGCACATGTAAAGTTTCTAGATCTATAAGTTTTTGTTCTGTCTTTCAAACTTTCAACCTCTATTTATTTTAATTCCTAAATAAGATGAATTTCGGATAAAGGGAATAATGGCTTTTCTTGGCTTATTATAAAAAGTCTATCTATGATGTCTTAGATCTACTAATGTAATAGTACATTGTGCACCGAGGGTAGTAAGAAGGGGATTACTGACGAGAGTCTATTAGAAGCCCGACGCCGTAGGCGGAGGGCTTTTAATGACTCGAGTTTGTAATCTTCTTACTGCCCGTGATACACACAATGTTTTTCATCACATTTGCGAGGAAAAATAAAATAAAACATAAAAATGAAATAAACTAAACGCACCCGCTAAGAGACAACTTCAACTGTCAACTTTTTCAATATAGTCTTCCACAGATAATGCTAAGAACTGCGTTTAGTTTTTAAACTTGACAGGCAATGTCGCCAGATTGTACCGATTTTCAAAATAAAATTTTAAACTAAATTAATTTAATTGCATTAAAATAATCGCAAAAACTACGGAAATAATAGTAAAATATACCATATAAGTTTTATTTACACTAAAATTGGTTTTGTAGCCAAGTTTTGAAGATGTGAAATAGCCTTGGCTGATTCGAAACCTCCTTAGTCTGAAATGACGTACGACTTTTAAAACTAAACTCATAACCCCCGTGGGAGTTATAGATTTTCATACACTTTTTCCTCCCGTGGGAGTTATAGATTTTTGTAACCCACGGGGAGTAAATCGGCTCGAGCTGCGCTATAAGCGCGCGTGTTATAACACCCTTTACGAGCAAGTGTGATGAAAAAATCATAATTATATTCCCGATACAAACTCTCAAACCCTATTTAAGCTTTTCGGGGATGAATTTCAAAAGACGGTGAAAACACTCTTCTTTTAAAACAATGAAAAATTTAAACATTAAGTTTCATACCTCTTACTCAAAAAGATCGTAAAGTCCCGATACAATTTTTCAACCCCTATTTAAACCCCTTAGAGAATGAAATTCAAAAAACGGTGAAATTACTTTTCATTGATCTAAATGAAGAATATATACATGAAGTTTCAAATCTCTTACTTAAAAATATCGTAGAGTCCCGATACCAACTTTCAACCCCTATTTAAACCCCTTAGAGAATGAAATTAAAAAAACGGTGAAATTACTTTTCATTGATCTAAATGAAGAATATATACATGAAGTTTCAAATCTCTTACTTAAAAATATCGTAGAGTCCCGATACCAACTTTCAACCCCCATTTAAACCCCTTAGAGCATGAATTTCAAAAAACGGTGAAACCACTTTTCTTTTATTCTAATGAAGAGCCTAAACGTGATCTTCCAAACCACTTACTTTAAAAATCGCAGACTCTCCATACAAACTTTCAACCCCCATTTTAACCCCTCAGGGGATGAATTTCAAAAAACGGTGAAACCACTTTCCTCTCATTCCAATTCTACTGAAGAATCTAAGCATGAAGTTTCAAACCTTTTACTTAAAAAGATCGTGGAATGCCGATACAAACTTTCAACCCCCATTTTAACCCCTCAGGGGATGATTTTCGGGAAACGGTGAAACTGCTTTTCTTTCATTCTAATGAAGAATCTAAGCACGAAGTTTCAAACCTCTTACTTTAAAAATCGCAGACTCTCCATACAAACTTTCAACTCCCATTTTAACCCCTCAGGGGATGAATTTCAAAAAACGGTGAAACTACTTTTTTTTCATTCTAATGAAGAATCTAAGCATGAAGTTTCAAACCTCTTACTTTAAAAATCATAGTCTCTCCATACAACATTTGAACCCCTATTTGAACCCCTTAGGGGATGAATTTCGAAAAATCCGTTCTTATCTCTCACCTACGTCATATGACCATACTACTGTAAAAGTTTCAAGTTCATCGCTTCAGTAGTTTCGGCTGTGCGTTGATGAGTCAGTCAGGACTTTGCCTTTTATATATGTCGGGGTGAATAAATAGCTTAGCCGATCGGTCTCAATCATTGTTACTATTTGGGCGCGTATGTCAAGGAAACACTCGGAAATGGACACACTTCGTTACGTCAACTAATCACTTGGGTTCATGTGAACACTCTTGCCACTAATTACTGTGATTTTTACAAGTTTAAGAGCCAATGGTTTGGTTCGCGAACACAACACATCAATTTTCCTATCTCGCCTCAAACCCGCGCGCGAAACTCTAACTGTCAACAACTGTCAATGTCATTGAATCTTCGAACCACTCCATTCGGGTTACTAAATTGCCCGCTCTCAAATCATTTAAACATGTTTCCATTTTAAATTGGATTTTGACTACTAATTAAATCCACGCTTCGTCACGGCCACCCTGCATAGTCACACGTCCTCGTGTGTAAATCTATTTCCCGTACACTTAGCATTTATGACTGAATAATAGACAATGGTTTATACCATACGCCACTCGGTCACCCTGACTAACCTTATGTTGCATGACTCTATTCCTAACACTCATTTGCACCCCCAGCTAGATTGATTATTCAGAAAGAATGTTCATTCCTTTAATTTGCAAATACTACTTAGCTCACAAGATTATTTCAAAATGATGACTGCTATACCTACCCTACCACATAGGAAATTTAATTCCACCTAACGTCAGTGCCACACAGGCTCGTCAGCGCCACACAGGCTCGTCAGCGCCACACAGGTTCGTCAGCGCCACACAGGCTAATGCGTGCCACACAGGCTAATGCGTGCCACATAGGCTAATGCGTGCCACATAGGCTAGAGTGCGCCACAAAGGCCAATGTATGCCACACAGGCTAGTATGTGTCACACAGATCAGTGTATGCCACACAGGCCAGTATGTGCCACACAGGCCATTATATGCCACACAGGCTAGTATGTGCCACACAGGCTAGTATGTGCCACACAGGCTAGTATGTGCCACACAGGCTAGTATCTGTCACACAGTCTTGTCATAGTCATCTACGTAACGAACATGACGAATCCCTTATTATTAACTAACATGACCGTTATACCCTATGCACTCCGATTACTCTGACACATGTGTATCCTAACCCTGTGAATTTAATGACCCATAATCATTGTTTTGTTTTTGAATACCATTTCTTTATAGCATGTGTGAAATATCAAAGCTAGGAAATTTAGATATTAACTTGTAAAAGTTTACTTCACCTATACTGTTATTGTAATAAGGTTTTGTTACAATCAACTCTGGCCGCTTAGAATTGAATGATTCATATTCAATTTGAATGTAAGAATGTTGATGTCGTTCTTTGAATGACATGTCAATTCACTCCAGTCCCAGCCTTCAGGCAGGATAGAAAGATAAATGTCATTTGTATAGAGATTTGTTTATAATCAATATTGTGATTAAAATAGAGTGATAGTTGATTAAAAGAAGTGTCCAAAGTCCTCCGTGTATTAATCACATATTCCATTAAATTATCTCAATTTTCGGAACATGATATGCAACTTATACTGCAATTTTAATTTGAGTAATAAATAATCAAATTAGATTTAATCATGATCACAGACATACAAAAGAGGAGAGCACATTACATCTAAACATGCTATGCTTACAAGTCTTGCATCGCTGTATTAAGTACTTCTGTTTTAATTTAATTTATAAGACCTCCTAAGCTGATGATGAACACATAATGTACTTGACACAGAGTATGCCAATAATTATGTACCACTGCATAGTGCCAGTATGGGGACCACAGCCTGCTCACTAACATCCGAGAACTAGCCCGCACCAAGCCCGGGGCTGATGGGCACACTCACGGGCAATGATTATGTACCTACTAACCATTTCTATTAAGATTTATCAGAGAGAGAGAGAGAAGTTAATTACTTACTGTTATCCAAGTGCTCAATCATCAAATATGATAATTCCACAACCTTACCGACAGAAGATTTCTTAGTGACTAGATTTCCCAACCTCTACTGTAGTCGACAGCCAGATGATTATCAAGATACCACTTGGGTTATGCTATTTCTGGATCAGCAGCGTGTGAATCTTGTAGTGTATCGCTTGAATCAAGTCCACTTTCCTTGTTGCATACCAAAAGGAGATTTCCATCGTTTGCACTCATACTTATGTGAAATATGTTCACTCTGATCTGTATGTGACTTCCGAGATTCCTTGGGTAATCCCATTTCTGATGTCGGGGTGAATAAATAGCTTAGCCGATCGGTCTCAATCATTGTTACTATTTGGGCGCGTATGTCAAGGAAACACTCGGAAATGGACACACTTCGTTACGTCAACTAATCACTTGGGTTCATGTGAACACTCTTGCCACTAATTACTGTGATTTTTACAAGTTTAAGAGCCAATGGTTTGGTTCGCGAACACAACACATCAATTTTCCTATCTCGCCTCAAACCCGCGCGCGAAACTCTAACTGTCAACAACTGTCAATGTCATTGAATCTTCGAACCACTCCATTCGGGTTACTAAATTGCCCGCTCTCAAATCATTTAAACATGTTTCCATTTTAAATTGGATTTTGACTACTAATTAAATCCACGCTTCGTCATATATATAGACTAGCTGATGCCCGCGACTTCGTCTGCGGTGTAAATTATAATTAGGCAATTAATCTTAATAGGCAATTAATAGTTTCTGATATTTGTTCATAAACTTTGTTTAAACAAAACCCTCAAATATTGGGCCCAAAACTGCACAATGCACATTTACCGTGAAAATCAATTCTTAAGTCCATTTAAGGATTATTGCCAAAAAATTAAATGCACTTAATAAACCGCTTGTTACTTACACAAAAAAACAATCTACTAATTGCTATATGCTATGCATGGAGTTAAAAACCTTTTACTTTAAAAATTGTACGGGTCCCTAAAAAAACTTTCAACCCCTACTTACTCAACCCGTCTTCGAGATAAATTTTAATGAACCGTGAAATCATTTGAGTTCTATTCAGTTTAATCAGTTTTAGATACCCTACTTTAAAAATCATTTGGTCCCTTTATAAAGTTTTGGTCCCCATTTATAACCCTTGGAGATGAATTTCAAAAAATGGTTTAACATTTTTTCTGTACCCTTATTGAAGGATCTATGTACGAAGTGTCAGATTTCCTACTTCAAAAATCCTTTGGACCCTATACAGAGTTTCAACCCCCATTTAAACCCCTTTGGGGATAAATTTCAAAAAACTGCAATCACTTTTCTTTTCTTTTTTAGATGAGTTCAAGATCTACTACAAAAATCGTTTGGTCCCTTTACAAAGTTTCAACCCCCTTTTGATCCCTTTTTAGGGATGAAAAAACGGTAAAACCACATTTCTTTTTTCTTATTAAGGAGTCTATGTACGATGTCCCAGATCGCCAACTTCAAAAATCTTTTGGTCCGTATACAAAGTTTCGACCCTCATTTAAACCCCTTTGGGGATGAATTTCAAAAAAACAGCAATCACTTTTCTTTACTCTCATGGATGAGTTTATGTAAGAAGTTTAAGATCTACTATAAATACCGTTTGGTCTCCATACAAAGTTTTGACCCCCGTTTGACCCCTTCTTAGGGATGAATTTAGAAAAACGAAAAATCACTTTTTCTACTCTTATTGAGGAGTTTATATACGATGTCTTAGAGCTCCAACTTCAAAAATCGTTTGTACCCTACACAAAGTTTCAACCCCCATTTTAACCCCTTTGGGGATGAATTCCAAAAAACAGCAATCACTTTTCTTTACTCTTATGGATGAGTCTATGAACGAAGTTCAAGATTTACTACAAAAATCGTTTGGTCCCCATACAAAGTTTCAACCCCCGTTTGACCCCTTTTTAGGAATGAATTTCGAAGAATGGTAAAACTACTTTTCTTTATTCTTATTGAGGAGTTTATGTACGATTTCTCAGAGCTCTAACTTCAAAGTTCAAATTTTCAACCCCCATCTAACCCCTTTTGGGGATGAATTTCAAAAAACCGTGAAATGACTTTCCTGTACTCATATTGTGGAGACTATGTACGATATCTCAGAGCTCCAACTTCAAAAATCGTTTCAAGCCCCATTTAACCCCCGTTGGGGATGAATTTTGAAAAACGGTGAAATTACTTTTTGCAACTAATCTCCTAGTTTAAAAATCGTGTGGTCCCCATTTAAACTTTCAACCCCCGTTTTACCCCTTTTAGGGATGAATTTCGAAAAAGGGTGAAATTACTTTTCTCTACTTATATTGAAGGATCTATGTGCGAACTCTGAGATCTCCAACTTCAAAAATCGTTGGTGCCTATACAAAATTGCAACCCCCGTTTAACCCCTTTTGGGGATGAATTTCGAAAAACCGTGAAATTACTTTCCTACACTCATATTGTGGAGCCTATGTACAATGTCTCAGAGCTCCAACTTCAAAAATCGTTTTAACCCCCATTTAACCCCTGTTGGGGATGAATTTTGAAAAAAGGTAAAACTACTTTCTTAGACCTTTATCGAGGAGTCTATATACGAAGTCTCAGATCTGTAACTTAAAAATAATTTGGTCCCTAAACAATATTTCAACCCCCGTTTTACCCCTTTTAGGGATGAATTTCGAAAAAGGGTTAAATTACTTTTCTTATCTCATATTGAAGGATCTATGTGCGAACTCTCAGATCTCTAACTTTAAAAATCGTTTGGTGCCTATACAAAGTTTCAAACCCCCATTTAACCCCTTTTGGGGATGAATTTAGAAAAACCGTGAAATTACATTCCTGTACTCATATTGATGGGTCTATGTGCAAAGTCTCAGATCTCCGTCTTTAAAAATCGTTTGGTCCCCATTTAAACTTTCAACCCCCGTTTAAGCCCTTATGGTCTAGGAGGCAAGGGTGAAATTTCCAACTTATTTCCTCATGAAAATGCTCTGTTTCTCCCTTATTTCGGTCTACTGCCAGTCACAAATCTCAAAGTCTGGCACCTCGGAGCGGTTGCGTTTGCCCAGGGGAGACCCGTAAACTTGCAAAAAAATCTGGAAAAATATCTTATCGCCTCAAGGATAGTTTTGGGTTTAATCTATAGTTTTTTATGCTGGTAATCTCGAGGTAACATTGCCAGACCAGTAGGGCGTTGCTAAATACCTGCCAGACTGTCCTGAAGTTGCAAGATTGGGGTCAAAATTTATCTTATAGCCTCAAGGCTGATTCTTGCATATGTTGTTGTATACTCCTAAAAACATACCCTATCCAAAATGACAGACCATTAGGACGTTGCGTTCAGCCCCCAGACGAGGTCAAAGTTGTAGGTCTCAGGTACTAAACATATGAAAAATGGTAGATTTATACGTGTTATCTGTAAGTACTCTATTTCTCCATTCTTTACGTGTACTCCGAGACACAAATATCAACGTCTGGCACCCCGGACTGGTTGCGTTCACCCAGGGGAGGATGATAAGCTTGCAAAGATGCACGGAAAAATATCTGATCGCCACAAGGGTAGTTTTTTGTTTAATCTATAGTTTTTTATGCTGGTAATCTCGAGGTAACATTGCCAGCCCAGTAGGGCGTTGCTAAATACCTGCCAGACTGTCCTGAAGTTGCAAGATTGGGGTCAAAATTTATCTTATAGCCTCAAGGCTGATTCTTGCATATGTTGTTGTATACTCCTAAAAACATACCCTATCCAAAATGACAGACCATTAGGACGTTGCGTTCAGCCCCCAGACGAGGTCAAAGTTGTAGGTCTCAGGTACTAAACATATGAAAAATGGTAGATTTATACGTGTTATCTGTAAGTACTCTATTTCTCCATTCTTTACGTGTACTCCGAGACACAAATATCAACGTCTGGCACCCCGGACTGGTTGCGTTCACCCAGGGGAGGATGATAAGCTTGCAAAGATGCACGGAAAAATATCTGATCGCCACAAGGGTAGTTTTTTGTTTAATCTATAGTTTTTTATGCTGGTAATCTCGAAGTAACATTGCCAGACCAGTAGGGCGTTGCTAAATACCTGCCAGACTGTCCTGAAGTTGCAAGATTAGGGCCAAAATTTATCTTATAGCCTCAAGGCTGATTCTTGCATATGTTGTTGTATACTCCTAAAAACATACCCTATCCAAAATGACAGACTATTAGGACGTTGCGTTCAGCCCCCAGACGAGGTCAAAGTTGTAGGTCTCAGGTACTAAACATATGAAAAATGGTAGATGTATACGTGTTATCTGTAAGTACTCTATTTCTCCATTCTTTACGTGTACTCCGAGACACAAATATCAACGTCTGGCACCCCGGACTGGTTGCGTTCACCCAGGGGAGAATGATAAACCTGCAAAGACGCACGGAAAAATATCTGATCGCCACAAGGGTAGATTTTGGTTTAATCTATAGTTTTTTATGCTGGTAATCTCGAGGTAACATTGCCAGACCAGTAGGGCGTCGTTAAGTACCTGCTAGACGGACGTGAAGCTCCAAAATTGGGCCCAAATTACAAATGTTATGCAGTCTCTAAATATACTCTATACAAAATAACAGATCTTTAGGACGTTGCCACAACTCGGACAATGACGATAAAATGTATGAAACAAACGCGTTCCTAGCGCACACAGGCTAGCTCGTGTAGGTGCACGCGTACCGTGCTTGTGTGAGTGAGATAAGACATGCTAGGGTTGCCGCCATTTTGCCTTCATGTATTCGTAGTGCGTTCGCAAATCGCCTGGACGCCCGCGCGCGTTCAAGTTCGATGACCTCACTGACTCAAAACTCATTGCGCGAATTAGGAAGAAATAAGAATCTTATTACCTATTCAAACTAACTAATTAGCTTGATTTATACAATAGTTTTCTATTTTGAATCAGTATAAACGTAGTAACAAAATTTTTGTTAGGAAATTCAGGCCACCAAAATATTACGTAAATTGAAAACATGATTTTTATGTTCATATAGTTAAGTAGATATTGTGTAGTTTTCAATGTGATCTGATAGGTTTAGGTCTAAAACGGATAGGGTAAAAGAAATACTAAACATAAGTACCTATTGTAAGTTGATTTTCTACTAAAACACTTTAAAAATAACTGGGTATGTAGGTACTTGCCTTGATTCATCCAACGGGAATCTGTAAAACTTTCTTTTAGTTTTGTCATTTATAGAGCTAAAACAGCCGTACACAGCACAACACACGCCCATTATAAACGTATTTGTAAATATTTTTTGTATATTACGTTGCCTCCGCTCTGCGCACCGTGTCGTCGCGTCCTTGCGAGCCGGTAACTGTGAGGTAACCGAGAGCGGGGGAGCGGCACTTTTAGCGGGAGGCAGGGTGTGGCCATACTGTACGCTAGTACTCTTTTTTATACTGTGACGTTGCGTTCATGCCGCCAGACGAGGTGAAAATTGTAGGTTTCAGTTACTAAGCGTGTAAGAAAGTAGATAGGATTAGTGCGTTCTGGCTCAACCCGGGGCGGGGGCATTTTTCAGAAAATTTGGCTGCTGACCTTTTTTTACAAAGCGACGCGACTTCATTAAGAGGTCACCCTCCCCCCCCCCCCCTAATTAGGCACAAACCCCTCCCACACCCCCTTCATGGGCTGTTATTGGTCAAGTCAGGATCAAGATGGTGGCTTATTTACCTATTTTGACCTATACCTGAAATGGGCTTTGCTATCTGCTTTGTATCCGACAATTAAAACAGTCAACAGGACAGCAGCGTATTTACAACATCAAAATAAGTTAAATTATATGTTTTATTGATCTAAACCTATACATTGTTGAAATGCAGTTTGTTTTACCAAAAACACAACCGATTACAAGTCTAAATGCTAAAAATTCTGTTACTCAAACATTATACTTACTGCATAGGTAAAAATAGGCGCCGTTATAAAGAGCGTCGGTCGTAATGGCAACGTGGCTGATCCGTAGATCAAAAGCAAACCACGTATACTTACATTAAAAAACCATTACACAATTACAAACATTACCAACTATTAGCAACTGGATAAACTACATGATTTACTAGAAAAATCTCTGATACTTTAAAAGAACATTTATAGCATTACAAAATTCGAAATATTACAAAACTTGCCTTCAAAACTAGTACTCTAAACATGAAACTAAGTGAAATTATTTCATATCTAACTTTCCTATGTGTAGAGAATTCTTAGACAGTTTAATTAGTGTATGTACCAAGCTACATATGTACTTAATTAGGGCGGGGCTTAGGTAAATAAGCCACCATCTTGATCCTGACTTGACCAATAACAGCCCATGAAGCGGGTGTGGGAGGGGTTTGTGCCTAATTAGGGGGGCGCCTAATTAATGAAGGCGTCGTTTTCGCTAATGAGGGCGTCGCTTTGTAAAAAAAGGGGTCGGCAGCCAAATTTTCTGAAAAATGCGCTCCAGCTCACCCCCAGGTTTGAGCCAGAACGCACTACTCCTATCTACTTTCTTACACGCTTAGCAACTGGATCCTACAACTTTGACCTCGCCTGGGGGCTGAACGCAACGTCCTAATGGTCTGTCATTTTGGATAGGGTATGTTTTTGGGAGTATACAACAACATATGCAAGAATCAGCCTTGAGGCTATAAGATAAATGTTGACCCCAATCTTGCAACTTCAGGACAGTCTGGCAGGTACTTAACGACGCCCTACTGGTCTGGCAATGTTACCTCGAGATTACCAGCATAAAAAACTATAGATTAAACCAAAAACTACCCTTGTGGCGATCAGATATTTTTCCGTGCATCTTTGCAAGTTTATTATCCTCCCCTGGGTGAACGCAACCAGTCCGGGGTGCCAGACGTTGATATTTGTGTCTCGGAGTACACGTAAAGAATGGAGAAATACAGTACTTACAGATAACACGTATAAATCTACCATTTTTCATATGTTTAGTACCTGAGACCTACAACTTTGACCTCGTCTGGGGGCTGAACGCAACGTCCTAATGGTCTGTCATTTTGGATAGGGTATGTTTTTGGGAGTATACAACAACATATGCAAGAATCAGCCTTGAGGCTATAAGATAAATTTTGACCCCAATCTTGCAACTTCAGGACAGTCTGGCAGGTATTTAGCAACGCCCTACTGGTCTGGCAATGTTACCTCGAGATTACCAGCATAAAAAACTATAGATTAAACCCAAAACTATCCTTGAGGCGATAAGATATTTTTCCAGATTTTTTTGCAAGTTTACGGGTCTCCCCTGGGCAAACGCAACCGCTCCGAGATGCCAGACTTTGAGATTTGTGACTGGAAGTAGACCGAAATAAGGGAGAAACAGAGCATTTTCATGAGGAAATAAGTTGGAAATTTCACCCTTGCCTCCCATACTATTATAGGGATGAATTTCGAAAAACCGTGAAATTATTTTTCTGTACTCATATTGAGGAGACTATGTACGATGTCTCAGAGCTGCAACTTCAAAAATCGTTTCAACCCCCATTTAGGATGTTCCCCATTGGGGATCAATTTTGAAAAACGGTAAAATTACTTTCTTCGACCTTTATTGAGGAGTCTATATACGAATTCTCAGATCTGTAATTTCAAAATAATTTGGTCCCTATACAACATTTCAACCCCCGTTTAACCCCTTTTAGGGATGAATCTCAAAAAAGAGTGGAATTACTTTTCTCATGTCATATTGAAGGATCTATGTGCAAACTCTCAGATCTCTAACGTCAAAAACCGTTTGGTGCCTATACAAAGTTTCAACCCCCATTTAACCCCTTTTGGGGATGAATTTCAAAAAACCGTGAAATTACTTTCCTGTACTCATCTTGATGGGTCTATATGCGAAGTCTCAGATCTCCTACTTTAAAAATCGTGTGGTCTTCATATAAACTTTCAACCCCCATTTAACCCTCTTTGGGGATGAATTTCCAAAAACGGTGAAATTACTTTTTAGGGTTCCGTACCAAAATGGTAAAAAAGGAACCCTTATGGTGCGACTCTGTCTGTCTGTCTGTCTGTCTGTCTGTCTGTCTGTCTGTCTGTCTGTCTGTCTGTCTGTCTGTCTGTCCGTCCGTCTGTCACAGCAAGATATCTCAGGATCTACTAATGCTATCGACTTGAAATTTGGAATAGTTTTAAGAACCGCTAACTCGAGCTTATAGGATGTAAAAAAAATCTTGTAACTTTTTTACTTTTTTTTAAAGGGGTCCGTAATGAGACTTTGCAAATTGAAAGTAAGGGCTATTATATCGAGTGAGGTATCAAATGAAAGGGCTTGATTTGTAGATTAAAACACTATTTTTGTATTTTTTTTTAAATAAGTAGTTTGTGATTTATGGCGAAAAACGTTAAAAAAAATACCGTTCCCCCCCTATTATCTTCGAAGTTACTGAACAGAAAAATCTGTAATAATTACCAATTATTAATGTCATCCTATATATTAAAGGAAAAATATAACGGTTTTCCTAACTTGCACTGTTTTTGAGAAATTTGCAAAAATCTTAACACATACTTATTTGCTCCTACGAAACTAATCGCCATATAGTTTTTCTTGAACTATTCATGTATCTACTTATGAGTTTGTACGGAACCCTCGGTGCGCGAGTCCGACTCGCACTTGGCCGGTTTTTTTAAATTGTATTAAAGAGTCTATGTTCGAAGTCTCAGATCTCCTACTTTAAAAATCGTATGGTCCCCATATAAACTTTCAACCCCCATTTAACCCCCTTTGGGGATGAATTTCAAAAAATCCCTTCTTATCCCTTACTTACGTTATATAACCACCCTACTGTGAAAATTTCAAGTTCCTAGCTTCAGTAGTTTCGGCTGTGCGTTGATCAGTAAGTCAGTCAGTCAGTCAGTCAGGACTTCTTCTTTTATATATTTAGATAACTTTCTTTTTAAAAATTGTTGTGTGTAACTGTAAACAAGTGTTGAATTTCCTCATCATATTGGATTTTTGGGTTGTAATATTGTTGAAGTTAACACTTTCGCGTGAGCACCATTCAATTAAGAGTTGTTAAACCTGCATATTCGATGTCAATAGACATTGCTCACCTGAAAGTGTTAAAATTATAAATATTAACATATTGCAGGCTGGGATCAAAACAGCACATGCTTTCCCCTTGACTGTTGATGAGTATGAACCGGACACTTTTGAAGCAGTTCAGCATAGGATCAAGCAGCGTTTTGGAAATGGTGGTAGCAGGCTCATCAAAATCAAGCTTGCCAATGTTGACCAGGTATATATATTAATATTTTTCAACAACAGTTCAGGATCTCGTGTATAACTATGTAGTTAACTCGGGCTACAATATCACCATGGCCTGACCCAGTACCCAGTAGGCTCAAGGTAGAGGATTAGAATCGCAGCAACTGGTCACTAAGGCGGCAGATGAACCTCTTAGGTTAGCTTTTTTAAAGAAAAAACTTGGGCTATAAGTCAGACAAACATTTTAGTGATAAACACATTCAGTGTCAAGAACCCCAATGTTGGGTAGATTTTTTATGGAAATTTGGGAGCTTGGTACTGGAATGTGTTTGTATCTCATCAGCACAAGAATAGTACATTGTGCACCGAGGGTAGTAAGAAGGGGATTACTAACGAGAGTCTATTAGAAGCCCGACGCCGTAGGCGGAGGGCTTTTAATGACTCGAGTTTGTAATCTTCTTACTGCCCGTGATACACACAATGTTTTTCATCACATTTGCGAGGAAAAAAAAATAAAACATAAAAATGAAATAAACTAAACGCACCCGCTAAGAGACAACTTCAACTGTCAACTTTTTCAATATAGTCTTCCACAGATAATGCTAAGAACTGCGTTTAGTTTTTAAACTTGACAGGCAATGTCGCCAGATTGTACCGATTTTTAAAATAAAATTTTAAACTAAATTAATTTAATTGCATTAAAATAATCGCAAAAACTACGGAAATAATAGTAAAATATACCATATAAGTTTTATTTACACTAAAATTGGTTTTGTAGCCAAGTTTTGAAGATGTGAAATAGCCTTGGCTGATTCGAAACCTCCTTAGTCTGAAATGACGTACGACTTTTAAAACTAAACTCATAACTCCCGAGGGAGTTATAGATTTTCATACAGTTTTTCCTCCCGCGGGAGTTATAGATATTTGTAACCCACGGGGGGTAAATCGGCTCGAGTTGGTCTATAAGCGCGCGTGTTATAACACCCTTTACGAGCAAGTGTGATGAAAAAAATATTTAAAATAAAAGTTATCTTATTAAATCACCATGAATTTACTCACTTCCCTAAATTGTATGCCAGACCATTGAGTCACCAACATCAATTTACAGATTTCATCAGGTCCATTTGCGGGTATCAAAGTGCCCAAGGCTACCAAGATGTCTTTAAGTCATCTGAAGTATTCAGTGGAAGAAGACAGCGCTTTCCTCCATGAGTTAGCAGCATTGATGGCTATCACTGAAAAGGTATTTTCTAATTGTGTAAGCGAGACAAAGTAAGCTGGACAGTGTTAAGCTGTGGGTAAAACTCATCTATAAGTAAAAAAACTTAACTAGAGCACCTGTTGCATGTAGTAGTAACTAGAGTTGTGCTGTTCTCGAGAATTTTCGGAAAAGTTCTCAGTTTTGTATGGGAAATGTTCTCGAGAACGTTCTCTCTCTATACTAAACGGAGAACGTTTCCGAGAATGGCACAACTCTAGTAGTAACCTGTCCGTATAGACAGTTTGACGTTCCATTTTAGAAAAAGGACAAGTTCCATGTAAATTCCGTACACTACTACATGCACGTCCAGCAGGTGCTTTAGTTAAGTTTTTTTACCTATAGTCATTAGTAGAGACCGGATTTGAAGTTGCGATCTCAATATTAATATGGATATGACTGGTGTAATTTATTATTTTTTCTACACAAAAATAATGTAACTTATCGGTAAGGTCCGACCGAGACCGTTTTTTTTGTCTCGGCCGAGACCGAGACTAAATGAAATTCACGGCCGAGACCGCGACCGAGACCGAGAATTTATAAATATAAAGAAAATACGACGTGGATTTCGTACAAAAAAGGTTTGATTCGTTAAAATTTGACACACACAGATTTTAATCATTAAAATTTGACACACACAGGTTTTCTTAATTAAAATTTGACAAAAAAAACGGTCAATTGCGAGTTGGACTCGCGCACCGAGAGGGAGGAATAGTTCAAGAAAAACTGTATGGTGGTTAGTTTAGTAGGAGCAAATAAGTATGCGTTACGACTTTTTCAAATTTCTAAAAAAACCGTGCAAGTTAGAAAAACCGTTATATTTTCCTGTAATAGACTAACAGATAACGGCGCCTATCGCCTATTACCGGGGGTATCAAAATCGGCGACCATTACCGCGGCATTTAAAAATATGCGTTTTATAAGCAAGCCGTTCGTTTTACAATATAACATATTTTTACAAAAATGAAGCTTATTCAGTTGACTAACGGATCTGTTTATGCAAGTGTGTGTGATTGTAACAACAAGCTCGCAATTCGTTAGTTCCCGCGACGGCGGCGTAGAAAGAGGTTGTGTCGCACTAACGCGTCACGTCACAAATAAGTGTACCCGAACCTTATTTATTATTTTACGTAATAGCTACCACTATTGAACGAATGCTATTACTTTTTAATGGTTGTTTATAGTTATGTGCACAACTTGTTCGTAAACTTTATATTTTATTTGGCCTGGAAATGCGTTTAAATTGGAAAATAAAATACAGCGGTGATAGACGCCGTTTTTGGTTGGGGAAACTAATACCGTGGTACACCACGGTAATAGGTAAGATGGTAATTTGATTCTTTTTGCTTTATCTTTTCTATATGTTGACGGTTACATGCTCTCTTACAGTTATTTAAATTTTGATCTATTGACGCTATTAAAGAACTATTTCCGCGGTATGGAACCCTGATTTTGTCATCTCGTTTAAATATTGTATTAATTAACTATATTTACATACCAGTTTTTTGATTTTGGTTTTATAGCAAGCTTATAAAAACTATGTTTGATTTGTAATGAAATTGCAACTCTACCCAAAAGTTCTTATGGGTCGGAATTAGATTTTACGAAAATCCAAATGAAGTCTATTACCGATGGTACGATCACATGACACTCGGTAATAGAATGTATGGGAATCTTTTAGTGACCCATTCAATATTTGTTTGGGTCGGTGATAAATATAGCAGAAGGACCTATTACCGAGTGACATTTCAATCTTCTCTTAAAATAAATCATAACATAACATTTTGTTTTAATTTCCAATAACCTTGATGTACTTACTTACAAGTAGTGGCAAATGCCGATTCATCCCATCACTAGTTAGGTAAAACTACCCCCTTTATCCCATCCTATGTCCATACATTCGCATACCTGAATTGGGGGGTAGGAAAATAAAAATCATGACAACTCTCTCTACTACTGCGCGCGTCGGGTCGAGCACACGCTCCCATCGACATAAAATACCGCGAGTGGACAAAACAAGCAAATCAGCGCGATTATATCGCCGATCATACGCCCTGGGGCAGAAGAAGTTAAAAAGAGTGTACGTCGTCGCGTCCAATTACATCAAGCACGCGCGGGGCAAAGAAAGAACCAGGTTTGCCTCCAATTTCCTTTTTTTCACCTTTTCTTCCGTCCCATTTTTGGTCCTTACGAACAGTATAAAATAATAATAGTTTTTCAAAATTAAATTCAACATTCCATATTACATTTCATATTAATTCGCAAGTCATTTTTGTCTGCCACAGACAAGAAACATTTTCGTTTGAGATTTGTTCTCAACATAATCTGTCAATTCATTCAATTTTCAAGGTTGGCCACACTAACGAAATTAATTAATTGTGTTGGCCAATTTTCAAGCATCTGAATAAATTACATAGAAAAATACATCTCTCGAGTTTGACACTTGCATAGTAATCTTATCTGTATCGGTTTATTTACATCCAATACTTAACCTAACTTATCGTATTAATTGTACCAAAATACAATGGAATCTCAAGTTTCAGTCGTGAAATTTAATATTTCAAATAGTTTCGTTAGTCAATTGTATGACATGGCTTCCAGCTTAACAAATGTAAATCAGACACCGGAACAATTAAGGGCTTTTAAAGTGCGTTATGCTGACGCAGATCGTATGCGAGATCAAATGGATGAGGCTTTCTCCGTGATTATGACTGTAGTTGAGGTTAAGGATAAATCGGATATAGAAGCAAAATATAGTGCATTTTACCAGAAATTTTACTCTATAAAAACGATGTATGAAGACTTGTTTCCTCGTTCTACAACACAAACTCAAATCGACAAATCAAATGGTATGGAAAGCACTCGTTTCCATCTACCTAAAATCGAGTTGGCTAAATTCAAGGGTACACACACGGAATGGCCCAACTTCATAGCTATTTACAATAGTTTGATACACAACAATGCAGAGTTAAGTGTTGTACAAAAGTTTCATTACTTGTTAGCGGTACTCGAATGTGAACCTTTGAGTTTGGTGCGGCATCTTCCTATATCAAATGAGAATTACAAGATTGCTTATTCTTTACTGCAGGAGCGATATGAAAACAAGAGGTTGATTGCGTCAAAACACTTAGAGCTCTTACTTTCTGCTAGTTGTCATACACTGATACACAAAAACCTGCGGAAGTTTGTAAACACACTTAAAGAGAATACACAAGCTCTCAAAGCGCTCGGGTTTGATACGGTTTCATGGAGTTTCTTACTATTCCATCTTGTGTCAAGAAAAATGCCTACAGAGCTGCGTACAAAATTTGAATTTACTCTTAAAGTAAATGAATTACCCGACTTTGAGAACTTGTTGGATTTTCTTGAAAATCATTTAAGGGTTTTAGAAGCTTCCCAAACTCAAAATGTCCTTGCAAAAGGGACTTCAAGCGATGTTCCCACTTCCTTACATGTGGCTCAACAGCCAGCCTGTATCTGCTGTGGTGGAAGTCATCCTATTTACCATTGTCAAAAATTCAATTCTATTGATGACAAAAAGTCATACATCAAGAGCAAGAATTTATGTTATAATTGTTTGCGTCCCCATCATGTCTCAAAGTGTATGTCGAAATCACATTGTCTGGTCTGCGGGGGCAAGCATCATACAAAACTGCATACAGCTGAAGCGACAAGCAGTACCACCAGGGCCATTGTCTCGCCTAAAGCTGATATGCAAGCTTGCAACGATAACATACCAACAGGTAGCACAAATCAAAGTTTAAACAACGTAATGAATACACACATGTTGTCATCACAGCCATCTTATGATGCTGATGGCAAACCGATCCTACTCAATGTAGAGCCCATGTCTACGGGACTGCTAGGTACTGCTCTTGTCGGAGTCCAGGACGCAAGTGGTCATGTTCATGTGGTTCGCTCATTGATTGATCCCGGTGCTCAGATTTCTCTCATGACTGAGTACCTGGCTCAGCAGCTGCGGCTTCAGCGCCGCCGATCCTGTGATGTGGTTGGTGTAGGTGAGCAACGGCAGGCCACTTGTGGAAAAGTGGATTGTCACATTACCTCGCTTGTGGACTCACAACATCATGGCCTATCAACAGAGGCTATTGTGATGAAGCGCATCACTGGCTATCAACCAGCAGCTCAAGTAAATTCTCTAGTACCAAACAGTTGTAAGGATTTAACTTTGGCTGATAGTACATTTCACATTCCCGGACGCATTGATTTATTGATAGGAGTTGACCTGTTCGATGAAATATTCACAGGAGACAAGCGCAAGCTCGGAGAAGGATTGCCTACTGCACACTCGACAATATTTGGTTGGGTTGTGATGGGACCTTCGCCTGTTACTTCTAGAGGGTATCAACACACCCACTTAGTATCAAGCAACTCTCGGCTAGAACTTGCTTTAAATCGATTTTGGACTGATGAAGAGGCTCCGGTGATACCTATTTTAGATCCTGAAGACATTGCCTGTGAGAAACATTTTGTTGATACCCACAGCCGCGATATCAATGGAAAATTCATTGTTCGTTTGCCTTTCAAGGTAGAGCACAAACAGCTGGGTGAAACGCGCCCCGCTGCTTTAAAGCGCTTTCACAATTTAGAGCGAAAGCTTGTGAAAGAGCCACGCCTACGCGAACTCTATGTAGAGTTCATGCGCGATTATAAAAATTCTGGTCATATGCAACTTAGGTCATCTGACACTGAGGCTGAGAGGTGCTACATCCCGCATCATGGAGTCCTGAAGGAGAGCAGCACCACGAGATTGCGCGCGGTCTTTGACGCCTCTCTACCCAGCTCTACTGGGGTTTCGCTTAATCAAAATTTGATGTCGGGTCCTAAGCTGCAACAAAATGTCCAGGACGTAATATTAAGATTCAGGTTGCACCCCGTCGTATTCACATGCGACATTAAACAAATGTACCGCAATGTGCGCTTGCATCCGGAAGATTGGCGCTATCAAACAATATTCTGGCGCGAGTCCCCAGATCAGCCGTTGCAAGAATTCGAACTTACTACTGTCACATACGGAGTCTCCAGCTCCGCGTTCCAGGCCATTAGGGTCGTTCACGAGTTAGCGAACTTAAATTCCGAACTCTACCCCGAAGCCTCGCGCGTCCTGCGGGAGGACACGTTTGTCGATGACGTCGTAAGTGGATCGGACACTATAGAGAGCGCCAAGGCTTTACAACATCAACTCGTCGACGTGCTCGGTCAAGGATGCTTCCATTTGAGGAAATGGTCTAGCAACAAAAGCGAGATCTTAAGTGAGTTTCCATTGGATCATCGTGAGACTCCATATCGCTTTGAGGAGTCGGGTGATAACATCTTCAAAATACTCGGCATCGAGTGGAATCCTTCCGATGATAACTTTTTATATCGTGTGGCCCAGATGTCACGTACAACAACCAAGCGAGGAATCCTGTCGGATATAGCCCGACTGTACGACCCATGCGGTTTCATAACTCCAGTCACGTTCGCCGCAAAATCGTTCATGCAGAATCTGTGGCTCATTGATCTCAGCTGGGACGATCCGATTCCTGCTGATTCTCAAGTGTATTGGTCAAAATTCGTCAACGATTTCCAAGCTCTACATCGAGTCCGCATCCGTAGGTTCGTGCTTGCTGACCAGCCATATGAATGTCATATTCATGGTTTCAGCGACGCCTCTGAGCGCGGCTACGCTGCCTGCGTATATCTCCTTATCAGAACTGAGGCTGAAGTGAGCGTGCATCTGATCATGTCGAGGTCGCGGGTAGCCCCGGTTAAACAGAAGCTGACGATTCCCAGGATGGAGCTTTGCGGTGCTGTACTTCTGGCGCGACTGCTTGAGCACGTCCTAAAGATTTTAACGGCAAAAATTAAAATTGACTCTACCACAGCTTGGTGCGATTCCAGCATCGTTCTGAGCTGGGTGCAAACGGCGCCGCATAGATTGCAGACGTACGAAGGCAATCGTGTATCTCAGATACAGGGTATGGTCCCAGATGTTCCATGGATGCACGTACCTTCGGATCTGAACCCTGCCGATTCAGCAAGCAGAGGACTGCTCCCTTCAGAGCTGTTGAATCACAATCTGTGGTGGGGACCTGAATGGTTAAAAGATGTTGTTCCGGTTGCAGCGCATTCTGCCCGAACCGTCGAACAACTCTACGATTATTCTCCAGCTGCTGCGCTTACTGCGCAAGCTGTCGAGCAACCTAATGAACCTCCGGCTGCCGGCAACGCCTGCAGCTCCGTTGAGGAACCCTGGCTTATCGCGCGTTTTAGTTCGTTCTCAAAGCTCCAAACTACCGTCGGTTGGTGTTTGCGCTTTATAAACAACATGCGAAAGCCTACACAGGAAATCAAAGGCTATTTAACTGTCAGCGAGTTAAATACCGCCCTGCTGGTTATCGTAAAACTCACTCAATCCGCAGCTTTTCACGACACCATCAAAGCGTTGTGCGAGAAGCGCGCACCCAAGACTAGGATAATTCGCCTCAATCCTTTTATCGACGATAATGGTCTACTTAGAGTGGGAGGACGCCTCGTGAACTCCAGGCTAACTTACGCCCATAAGCACCCTTTACTGCTTCCTCACTCGCATCATCTGACTCATCTTTTGATCGACCATTATCATCTGCTTCACGGCCATGCAGGTGCCGATACGCTATTAACTGTGATTCACCGCCGGTTCTGGATATTATCAGCACGCAGAGTTGTCCGGCATAGGATTTTCAAATGTCAACGGTGTTACAGGCTTAAGGCGAAACCGTTAACCCCGTTCATGGGAAATCTTCCTGCTAGTCGAGTCACGCAGGCCAGACCTTTTGAGAAAGTCGGTATTGATTTCGCTGGCCCTTTCACAGTCAGAGCATCGCATATGCGTACGCCCAAGACTTACAAGGCGTATCTCTGCGTCTTAATCTGCTTTGCTACCAAGGCAGTACACCTAGAGGTCGTGTCTGCGCTATCCACTGACGCTTTCCTGGCGTGTTTGGACCGTTTCGTTTCGAGACGGGGTTTGCCGTCAGACATATTTTCGGACTGTGGCACAAATTTTGTAGGTGCTCGTAATCATCTGAAACAAATTTACCAAAACTTCGATGAAACTCAGCTCCAGCAAAAACTTGCACCACAGCAGATCACATGGCACTTCAATCCTCCCTCTGGCCCGCATCTCGGCGGCTTATGGGAGAATGCAGTGAAGTCCGCTAAAACTTTGCTTACACGTATCATTGGTGAGCGCGTTCTCACCTTCGAAGAGCTAACTACCGTCTTCACCAAGGTCGAAGCCATTATCAATTCAAGGCCGCTGTGTCCGCTTAGCAGCGACCCCAACGACTTTGACGTTCTGACCCCAGGACATTTTTTAATTGGTCGACCGCTTCTTTGCGTTCCCGAGCACAACGTTGAGCAAGCTCCTGTTAGTCGTCTGAGTCGTTGGCAGCTGCTGCAGCAGATAACACAACATTTGTGGAAACGGTGGCATAGCGAATACCTACATACCTTGCAGCAGCGACACAAATGGCTCACTCCCACACCCAATATACAAGTCGGAGAGCTGGTGCTTCTCATCGAACCCAACACTACTCCTCTGCAATGGCGCAGGGCCCGTGTGTCAAAAATATGCCCCGGATCAGACGGGATCGTTAGGGTTGTAGAAATCAAAACCTCCACTGGTACATTCATGCGCCCAGTGGTTAAGTTGTGTCCGCTGAATAAAAATTAAACCCTTATAACTACTAAACAATCAAGCCATGTTATACAATTAGTTAAGTTTCAAATATTTTAGTCTAGTTATGTAAGCTCCATTGCAAATGTCAACACTCAGTGATCCATTTTTTCCCAAATTTTTAAATCTGTGCAAGAGATTACAGATATTTTCAAGAGCACATCTGCTCTTCGGGAGGCGGTATGGCAAATGCCGATTCATCCCATCACTAGTTAGGTAAAACTACCCCCTTTATCCCATCCTATGTCCATACATTCGCATACCTGAATTGGGGGGTAGGAAAATAAAAATCATGACAACTCTCTCTACTACTGCGCGCGTCGGGTCGAGCACACGCTCCCATCGACATAAAATACCGCGAGTGGACAAAACAAGCAAATCAGCGCGATTATATCGCCGATCATACGCCCTGGGGCAGAAGAAGTTAAAAAGAGTGTACGTCGTCGCGTCCAATTACATCAAGCACGCGCGGGGCAAAGAAAGAACCAGGTTTGCCTCCAATTTCCTTTTTTTCACCTTTTCTTCCGTCCCAAGTAGGTATATAATAATAATGTACGGAACCAAAATCATAAATATTATTTAACCCTCGGTATTGGGTGCCGAATTGTGTATCAGTTTACTATTACCGATGGTAAAAAATGCCGCTGTTTGTACCCTCGGCATTAGAAGCTAAATTCGCGGTAATAGAATTACATCCTATCCATTGCCACCATATTACCACGGTAATAGAAGATTCTCCTTTTCTGGTTTCAATAATTATTTTGTCAAACATAATAAAATAAAATAAGTTCAAAAGTAGCGATTCGGAAAGTTTAATAGACACTCTAAAATAAAAAAAATAATCTCGGGCGTTAAGGAGCTAGCTCTCATTGGAATCAATTGAAAACTACCTAAATACCACGGTAATAGGCGCCGTTACCTTAGGATGATATTAAAAATTGGTGATTATTACAGATTTTTCTGGTCAATAACTTCGAAGATAATAGGGGGGAATGGTATTAGTTTTTTCGTCCTAAATCAAGAAGTACATAATAAAGAACAAATTAAAACAGTTTTGAAATCTATACATTAAGTGATATCACACTTGATATAATAGCTCTACTTTTGATTTCGAACATCCTATTTCGGTCCCCTTTAAAAAAAAAGTAAAAAAGGCATAAGATTTTTTTTCTGTCCAATAGGGTCGGGTTAGCGGTTTTTAACACTATTCCAAAGGAGAACCGGCAAAAATGTATGGAGGCTGGTCCAAGAACCAATAGCGACGTGAGATATATCATTAGAAAGGTGTTTTAATATACTACAATAGTTACTATGGGAGCTCATTTCAAATCACTGTGTGAAAGAAGTTATGGCAATATAAAAAAACTTATTTTTATAGACGATTTTAAGCAATAAAAATGAATTATTTCGTATTCCATGACGTTACAGTCCACCTGTCAGGCCTCCCCGGCCCCTCAGGCTCCTCCAGCCCCTCCGGCCCCCCAGGCTGCCGCTAGCAGGGCACCGAAGGCACCCCCCGCACCGTTGACGGGACTTGAGCTGGAGGCCAGCAAGGCGAAAGCCCTAAAG
The DNA here is from genome assembly GCA_947034925.1 of Eudemis profundana. Taxonomy (NCBI): domain Eukaryota; kingdom Metazoa; phylum Arthropoda; class Insecta; order Lepidoptera; family Tortricidae; genus Eudemis; species Eudemis profundana. Next base: position 12,298,106 of record OX344815.1, on the reverse strand, counting down.
GCCCGAAGCAAACACGCCACTAAGGCTATAAGCGGAACCAGTTCGACGATGAGAAGTCTCTGCGCCTTATGATCCGGGGAATTCCGAAGGAGTTCGCCGAATCAGAGGTCAAGGAGGACCTGGTTAGACAGGGGATAGCAGTTCGCGAAGTTCACCGCTGCTATCGCAAAAACGATGACAAAAAGTTCGATATTGTCCTCGCCAAAATCGACTCGAATCACCCGTCAGCCCACACGATTTGGAAGTTGAAGGAGATCTGCTTGCTGACGGGTTTCCCGGTCAAAAAACCGCGTCGCCTAGAATACACTAGGCAGTGTCACAACTGCCAGTATTACGGTCACAGCCAAACGGGCTGTTTCCTGCGCCCTCGTTGCGTGAAATGCACGGGCGACCACTTGACCCGCGATTGCAAAAAGTCGAAAGATGTGCCGCCATCTTGCGTGGTTTGCTGTCTACTGGCCACACTGCCAACTGGCAGGGTTGCCTTAAGGCCCCAAAGCAGATTGCTAAGACTAAGGAGGCACAGCCTGGAGCTCTTGACAACCGCAACAAAGGCCGAGTGGTCCCCGAGCGCAATTCGCGCAACTTCCCGGCAATTGCATCAGCCCGCAAAAGGGGAAATACCTGCCACCGTCTGCGGCGGGCGCTTCTCCCGTGTCTTCCACGCCCTCCGCGCAATCTGCGCGCCCGGCGTCCTCAACGCCCAGTCTTCAGGCAGCGGCATCGTACGCCGCTATCGCCTCCGCAGCCCGGGCCGCCCCCCTCCCGCTTCTCGCTGCCCCGGTAAACAGGCAACATTTTGAGAGGCAAGTGCGTTCGTATAGTGAACACCTTGCTGCTCTTAACGGAACTCTTGCTACCGCGTGCAACATTTCCGCCCCGCTCATCATGCGTGAAATAGGACAGTTAGTCGCTTCTCAGAGCGGTTTAATCTCTAACTAATATGGATAGTACTAGTCTCAAGATCAAACCACGCTCGCTTATCTTAGGCTTTTGGAACGCCAATGGCCTACGAGGCGAAAAGGAAGACTTAGTCGAGTTCATTAGGGAACACGCGGTCGATATTCTATTGGTCCAAGAGACCTTTTACAAACCGTTACACAGAATTTTCCGAATCCCGGGCTACGAAATGGTTATTAACGATAGGGTAGATAGGCCCGCGGAAAGAACTGCGATTTTCTTCCGCCGTAGCTTCCACCATGATCGGGTCACCACCCGGTAACTATCGCGTCAGTATATTTGCCCCCAGCTAACACACTCTTACGCAGATGGCTGCAGGAGGCGATCGCAAGGTGGGCACCGGCGTTTTTACTCGTACCGGGGACCGACTCCTTTTCCTGTCCCCGTCAGCGTCGCTGCACGCAGAGCGTGGGCGAGACTTACGGGGACCCGAACGGCAGCGAAAGCGGGCCTCAGTAGAGGCCGGGGTGGCTGAGACGGACGCGGCCGCCTTTACGGGGACTGGCGGCTTCTTAAATGAATCCGCGGCCGGAGGGGCGGGGTGGGCGGGGGTTGCCTTAGTGCCGTGTTTGCTTCGGGCCTTTCGGGCTTTCGCCTTGCTGGCCTGCACCTCAAGTCCCGTCAACGGTGCGGGGGGTGCCTTAAGGGCCTTTGGTGCCCTGCTAGCGGCAGCCTGGGGGCCGGAGGGGCCTGGGGAGCCTGAGCGGCCGGGGAGGCCTGACAGGTGGACTGTAACGTCAAGGAATACGAAATAATTCATTTTTATTGCTTAAAATCGTCTATGAAAATAAGTTTTTTATATCGCCATAACTTTTTTCACACAGTGATTTGAAATGAGCTCCCATAGTAACTATTGTAGTATATTGAATCACCTTTCTAATGATATATGTCACGTCGCTATTGGTTCTTAGGACCGTTTTGTCCGGTCCTCCTTTCAAGTCGATAGCATCAGCAGGTCCTTAGATATCTTGCTGAGACAGACAGAGTCGCACCATAAGGGTTCCTTTTTTACCATTTTGGTACGGAACCCTAAAAAGAGCCCTACTGACTACTGAATCAGTAGTTAAAATTAAACAGCAAAACGTACGTACAATCTAAGATATCAAGACAAATTGAAACTAAAAACTGTAAAAAGTACACAATAAAGTTTATTACTTACCAATCTACTGCTTAAAGGAGGACCGGACAAAGTGGTCCCAAGAACCAATAGCTATGTGACATATATCATTAGAAAGGTGTTTCAATATACTACAATAGTTACTGTGGGAGCTCATTTCAAATCACTGTGTGAAAAAAGTTATGGTGATATAAAAAAAATATTTTCATAGACGATTTTAAGCAATAAAAATGAATCATTTCGTATTCCTTGACGTTACAGTCCACCTGTTAGGCCTCCCCGGCCTCTCAGGCTCCCCCGTCCCTCCAGCCCCCCAGGCTGCCGCTAGCAGGGCACCGAAGGCACCCCCCGCATCGTTGACGGGACTTGAGCTGGAGGCCAGCAAGGCGAAAGCTCGAAAGGCCAGAAGCAAACACGCCACTAAGGATTTGATCTTTAGACTATCCATATTAGTAAGAGATCAAACCGCTCTGAGAAGCGACTAACTGTCCTATTTCGCGCATGATGAGTGGGTCAAAAATGTTGCATGCGGTAGCAAGAGCTCAGTTAAGAGCAGCAAGGCGTTCACTATACGAACGCACTTGCCTCTCAAAACTTTGCCTGTCTACCGGGGCAGCGAGAAGCGGGAGGGGGGCGGCCCAGGCCGCGGAGGCGATAGCGGCGTAAGATGCCGCTGCCTGGGGACTGGGCGTTGAGAACGCCGGGCGCGCAGATTGCGCGGGGGGCGTGGAAGACGTGGGAGCAGGGAAAGCGCCCGCCGCAGACGGCGGAAGGTATTTCCACTTATGCGGGGCTGATGCAATGGCCGGGAAGTTGCTTGAATTGCGCTCGGGGGCCACTCAGCCTTTGTTGCGGTTGTCAAGAGCTTCAGGCTGTGCCTCCTTAGTCTTAGCAATCTGCTTTGGTGCCTTAAGGCAGGAGCCAGTTGGCAGTATGGCCAGTAAGACCGCAAACCACGCAAGATGGTGGCACATCTTTCGGCTTTTTGCAATCGCGGTTCAAGTGGTCGCCCGTGCATTTCACGTAACGAGGGCGCAGGAAACAGCCCGTTTGGCTGTGACAGTAATACTGGCAGTTGTGACACTGCCTAGTGTATTCTAGGCGACGCGGTTTTTCGACCCGGAAACCCGTCAGCAAGCAGATCTCCTTCAACTTCCAAATCGTGCGGGCTGACGGGTGATTGGGGTCGATAGGACAATATCGAACTTTTTGCCACAGTTTCTGCGGTAGCAGCGGTGAACTTCGCGAACAGCTATCCCCTGCTTAACCAGGTCCTCCTTGACCTCTGATTCGGCGAACTCCTTCGGAATTCCCCGGATCATAAGGCGCAAAGACTTCTCATCGTCGAACTGGTTCCGCTTATAGCGCAGATTCGGCCGTCGAGGAGCCGTCGAGGGCCCGACTCCTGTTTTGGCTGCAAGAATAGGTGGTCCTTGCGGTTTTTATAATTATCGGTAAATGACGACGATTGCTGACCCCCGGGGGTCTGAGAGATGGGAGCCCCGTCAACTTGTACCCCAGGGGCATCGAACCTTATTGCCTTAGTGGCGTGTTCGTTCGGGCCTTTAGGGCTTTCGCCTTATGCTGGCCTCCAGCTCAAGTCGACGTCGAGTCAACGGTGCGGCGGGTGCATTCGGTGCCCTGCTAGCGGCAGCCTGGGGGCCCGGAGGGGCCGGGGAGGCCTGACAAGTGGACTGTAACGTCATGGAATACGAAATAATTCATTTTTATTGACTAAAATCGTCTATGAAAATAAGTTTTTTTATATTACCATAACTTTTTTCACACAGTGATTTGAAATGAGCTCCCATAGTAACTATTGTAGTATATTGAAACACCTTTCTAATGATATATGTCACGTCGCTATTGGTTCTTGGACCAGCCTCCATACATTTTTGCCGGTCCTCCTTTGCACATCTACACACCAAAATCAACAAAATGTCCACTTCCACTCACTTTAACACGTATAGATATTTTATTTTATTAAGTTTGTATCCCGCATTCTAATTCCATACTTTTCTTCCGTAATAACAACAACGAAAAGAAATTATAATTAACAAGTTAATACTCGCAATCCTGCCAAATCCCCTTAAAACGTGACATGGCTAATCGCAATCGCCAATAGCGTTACAATAGCCGACGCTGAACTGACCAACGGGCCGCATAGAAGCGTGCGGCCATGCGCGGAAAATTCAAGTTCAGCAATCAGAAGTCGTTGCATAGTCTCGGCTGCGGCCGAGAATCTCGGCCCTTTTTGGCCGAGAGCCGAGACCGGTGTCTCGGCGCGAGTTTTGGCCGAGAATAGCCGAGACCGAGATCTCGGTCGGACCTTACTTATCGGAACAAAAAAGTAAATCCCTTTTTGGAAGCTTTTGTAAATATTAGGCAAAAATTATGGTGATAATAAATAAAAACATCATTTTTTAATTTTTGAAATAGTTTATTTTTTTAAGTTCTTCTTTAATATTTCTTCTGCACAATCCACAGTAAAAATTAAGACCTTATATAACCAACATGACATGTATTTAACAAAGTCAACTTCAACACAAGTCATATCCATATTAATATTGAAATTGCTACTTCAAATCCGGTCTCTAGTCATTAGTTGTCCCTTCCCCACATCTCGTACATGCTCTCAATTCAATTGTTTGCCTATAGTTTATTGTTATTGAACTAATTATTGTGGGATCTTATATAATAAAAGCCCTTTTAACCAGTGATTTGTAATTATTTTAAATTCTCTCAGTGGAGCGAAAGTATTCAGCTTATAGCTTACATTACAGCTGTCAGTGTCAACTCAGTCACAGACATTTTTTAAAAACACAACCATAGATTAAATATCTTGCAACACCTTCTCCTAATTTTAAACTGTTTTCAAAAATTTACTGAACCACAACATAACCATACAATCTTCTATCTAAGGTGTTACAGTTTAACAATTATTAAAGATATTTAAAACAAATGAATATAAATCAAGAAATCAAGTTATCACTGTGTTTAACGAACTTCAGCTTGTTCAGAGGTTTCGTCATGACGTCAGCCAACTGATTTTCAGAAGGACAGTATACAACGTTGATGAGTCCTTTCATAAAATTTTCATATATAAAATGATAACGCACGTCGATATGTTTTGAGCGTTTGTTGAAAGAGCCAGTCTTGATTAGTTGTATAGAGCTTTGGTTGTCAATATGTAACATTATCTTAATGTCTCCTTTTATAAGTTCTTTTAGCAAGGATTTAAGGTACAACGCATCTTTGCAACAATCAGCAGCTGCGATGTACTCCGCCTCCGTTGAGGACAATGCCACAATAGGCTGTCTCTTTGAAGACCAGTGGACCGGGGTCTTTCCCAGCATCAGTACAGTGCCAGTTGTGCTCCGTCTTGTCTGTGGATCACCAGCATAGTCAGAGTCGCTAAATGCTTCAATTTTCTTTATGGGTATATTTTTCTTGAAAAACAAACCCTTTTCTTTAGTTCCAATTAAATACTTCATTATCTTTTTTACAGCGTTCACATCGTCTCTTGATGGATTTTCAATCTTCCTGCTAGCTTCATTTACGGCTTGAGCTATGTCCGGTCTGGTTCGGGTTGATAGATACAACAAACTTCCCACCACTTCCCTGTAGGGGTATTCCACCTTCTCCTGAGAAGTATGTTGTATCAGTTTTGAGTCCAGATTACTCGGTATTTCGCAGGGTTTGGCATTTTCCATATTATACTTTTGTAAAATATTATTTATATAATTTGTTTGTGTGAGTTTTATACCATCTTTAGATTTATTTACTTCTATGCCCAAGTAACAAGTCGGATTTTCATTTATTTTCATTTGAAATTTGCCTTCAAGTTTATTTATAATATCTTTCAACTTTTGTTCATCTTGTCCGATTACTAGTCCATCATCAACATAAAGCACAATAATGATTGACTTGTCTTTGTTAGTGAAGACACATCTGTCATTCTTTATACACTCAAAACCTAATTCAGTCATGGTTTGAGTGAAAGTCCTGTTCCATGTAAGAGGCGCTTGTTTTAGTCCATAGAGTGACTTTTTTAGCATGCATATTTTTTCAGTTTTGTTGTAACCCTTGGGTACCTTCATGAATACCTTATCTGTCAATTCACCATAGAGAAAAGCGGTTTTAATGTCGAAAGTTAAGATTTGATGATTACCGGAAGCTGCTATGGCAAATAAAGTTTTAAGAGCAATTTGACATACCACTGGGCTGTAGATCTCATCGAAGTCAAGGTTGCCTCTCTGCTCGCAGCCTCGAGCTACTAGTCTCGCCTTGTAGGTGCCGTCGTCTTTCACTCGAAAAACCCATTTGTTTGATAGTATTCTATGCCCGTTTGCCTCTTGTTTATCTACCATTACCCAGGTATTGTTTTCTTCTAATGATTGCATTTCGGATTGAATGGCCTTCTCCCAATTTTGTTTTTCAGTACTGTTGATCGCCTCTTCGTAGGTAAGTAGAGCATAATCTTTATATTTTTCAGGCATTTTCCTTGTTCTCTTACTTCTATTTTCTCCTATGTCATTTTCTGTATCATCGCTTTGTACTTTTTCGCCTTCTTCTTGTTGTTTTTCTTTGTTCTTGACATTATTTTGGCTATCCATGTTTTTAGGTTCATCATTTTCTACTTCATAGTCTACGGGATCATCATATTCATATTCTTGTTCTTGTTCTTCATCTTCATATTCTTGTGGGATGTTATTAGTATTCTTTTCAGACATGATTTCATTGTTTTTATTTTCTTCCTCTTTTACGTCATCAAATTGAGGTAGTTTTGCTTTAGTTTTTAAGTTATCTGTATCTACTTTTTCAGTTTTGAATATTATGTCTCGCTGAATAGTAATTCTTCTCAGTTCCGGATCCCACATTCTATACCCTACTGGGGCATATCCTACCATTATTTGCTTTTTAGTTCTAGTTTCCAGTTTCTTCAGATATCCCAGTCGTTTGACAAAACCTGTGCTTCCAAATGTTTTTATATTGCTTAGGTCTGGTTTTGTTTTGTACCATTTTTCATATGGAGTTGTACTCACGGTTTTAGAAGGAAGACGGTTCATCAGATATGCAGAAGTTAAGATAGCTTCTCCCCACATCTCCTTATTTAATCCCGATTGAAACAGCAAAGCCCTTGCCTTCTCTATCAAAGAGCGATTAAGCCTTTCAGCCTTTCCATTTAATTGCGGGCTGTGAGGGATTGTGTAATCAAGCTTGATACCTCTTCTTTGGCACCAGGTTTTGAATTCGGTTTTGGTGTATTCTCCCCCGTTGTCGCATCTTATTTTCTGTACTTTTAAATCTAGTTCTCTTTCAGCTTCGTTTATGTATTGTTTTATAGTTTCCGGTACTTCATGTTTATTTTTCAATAGGTATACTTTTGTGAAGTGAGTATAATCATCCAACATAGTTACTATATATTTCATACCGTCCCATGTTGGTTGTTCAACGCTGCAGACATCAGTATGGAGGATTTCTAAAGGTCTTTCTGCGCGTGTTCTTTCTGTATTAAAAGGTTTTCTTGTTTGTTTTGACATGATGCATATTTCACATAATTCAGTTTTTTCATTTTCTTTTAATGTTACACCATCTGCTAGTTTTGATAATTTGTTTATTGCTTCTTTGCCCGGATGCCCCATTTTGATATGCCAGTTTTTGTTAGCGCACATTGCCGTGTTATATTCTTTCTTCAAATTTACCATGTAGAGGCCAGATTCATTCTTTTTTCCGCATAGTATTACATTGTCTTTAGATATTTTTACTGAGTTTTCAGAGAATAATACTGATCCTCCATTGTTTGTTATCTCATTTACGGATAATAAGTTTTGTGACAGTTCTGGAACAAACAGTGTATTTTTCAAGGTGCAGGAGTCTCCTTCTACTGTTCCGTAGCCTTTTGCTAGTATCTTGGTGTCACTTTTTGCTATGCATATTTCAGACTCCTGGCTCTTAAAATCTTCGATGCTGTCAATATTATTTGTCATATGTTGCGAGCACCCAGAGTCCACCACATACTCAAATTTGTTGCTTGTTGTGTTTTCTGCAAAGTGGGATAAGAATGCCACTCTTCCATGCTTCTTATATTTTTTGTTGGTATCTTTGAAAAAACATTTTTCTTCTGGATGATTGTACTTTTTGCATATATTGCACTGCTTGGATCTGCAGTCTTTAGCTTTGTGCCCTCTTTTGTTACACTTCAAGCACTCTATATTTGTATTGGCTTTAAATGCTATTGATGATGTTAACGGTTGGTTATTTTGTCTACTTTCTTCTGTGAGCAGGCGGTTCTTTAAATTTGTCAGAGATTTTTCACTAGAGGACTCCCATGCTGTGATAAAATTGTTGTAGCTTTCCGGAAGTGCTGACAGTATTTTTGAGGTTATCATTTCTTCTTCAATTTTAGTACCCAATTTTGAAAGTCTGAACGTGATACTCTCCATTTCTGATAGAAATTCGGTCATATTTTGCCCTTTGAATTTATAGTTGAAGAATTCTTGCATTGTGTTGCATTTATTTCTTGTTTCTTGACCGTCATATATTTCGCATAGAGTTTTATACATGTCGGCTGCAGTTTCGCAAGTGAGTACATACTGAAGATGTTTTCTGTCGATCGTCGAGATGATGAGAGCTTGACCTTGAGCATCCAGTTTTTCGTCAATCTTTTTTGTGCCTCCTTCCCCAGGATCGTCTTTGGTGACACTCAGCAAACCTTTTGCTTTCAAAAATATCGTTAGTCCAAATTTCCAGCCACGATATGACTCCGCGCCGGTTAATTTTTCTATGTATTCATTTTCTTGTTTGGACGACGCCATTTTTTCTTGTTATTTTCTTTTCTTCCGTAGGTTTTAGATTTTTTATACTTATTATTTATCACTGTTTTAGTAGTTAGCCCATAACCTGTGGGATCTTATATAATAAAAGCCCTTTTAACCAGTGATTTGTAATTATTTTAAATTCTCTCAGTGGAGCGAAAGTATTCAGCTTATAGCTTACATTACAGCTGTCAGTGTCAACTCAGTCACAGACATTTTTTAAAAACACAACCATAGATTAAATATCTTGCAACAATTATTTCGGACCAAACCAGTGGTGGACAAAGAACAGCCCATGGCCCGCGGAAGTGTTAACCTGGCGCGCTGACTGTCCTTTGAAATAAGTATGTGGCCCGCGATAATCTATTTTGACGGAAATCTTTTACATTTTAAAACTACATTATTATTTGCTATAATTCTGATCCTAATCCGATGTTTCTTAAATTTTCTGGCCCCCATATGAGAAAAGTTTGCCAACCACTGGACTAAAATATAGAAAGTTATTCCATACAAGATTTCATATCGGGCAATCATTTAAATAATTGTTATTTAGTTATTTCTTCCAGTTATTTATTTCCTATGCATGTGTCATGATCATTAGTAATCAAGTTTATAGTACTTAAAATGTCGCAGTGCCCTAACAGGATCCATTTGTTTTGTACCATCTAAAATATCATGGTTTGCATCAAAATTTTAAAAGCTTCAGTGCCAAGCTCAATTTAAAACAATGCCCTCATTAAGGTATGGGCTTCTGTTTTATTTTTAGATGTATATCTTTTGAACAATGTTAACAATGACATTATATCTTTTGGTTTTTGATAAATTCTTGATTACCAATTCAGATTAAACATAGAACTGACGATAGTTTAACAAAATCGCTTGTATTCAATACATTCTCCAATATTTTAAGGTTTTATTATATGTTTTTAGTTTGTCTCTTTCTACTAGGTTAACTCTGGTTCCATCGCTGGAGACAACATCATTGACTTCTACAACTTGCGTTTCCAATCGCTCCATGCTTTGTCCGACTTCCATGGCCCCAAGTCCCTGCAAGTCAAGGAAGCCAAGAAGCTTTTAGGTAAGTTTATTTTTATTTAATGTAAGTGGACTCGCCCGCAACTTCTTTCGCGGAGGTGAAATGAGTTGAATAAAAATGTATCCTATGTAACTGGGGTTATAATCTAGCTGTATATCAAACAGATTTCATGGAAACCGGTCTGGCAGTTTTTTTTGATGCGTAAACAAACTTAAGATTTTTATTATTAGTTGTTTAACATAGCTTCTACATTTAGGGAAGTACATTCCACGTCCCTTGTCGCTTCATAGACTCAATAGGACTCAACAATGCTACGGCTCCAGACATTGCGAAGATTCCTGTTGGCGTCCCTTTCTCTTACATACAAGAAGAACGAGACATCAACAAGAATCTTCGCGTTATCGCAATGTGTGTAGCCCAGGGACCCTTACCTTTATTGAGGTTTTAAGATGGGTTTTTAAAGCGCTGATTTTGAGAAACACTTATTCTGTTAAGCTTATCACCGGCTTAATACAAACACAGCTACGCCGATCGTTCGATTTAACCCAAAACCCCAATCTAAACCCCCGCAGGAGTTGTTATTGGGAAGTGGTTCCGGACTGAGCGCAAACTAAATTGATCTTAACCGTCATAGTAATTCATTAGACGAGGCTAAGCTATTGCCGGCTACTCTCGGCATTAACCCCTTCCAAATGTCTTAAAAAGCCCTTCATAAACCCCTTAAATACCCTAGGGTTCGGCTTAACTCATTGCGGGGTTTAACCTGTTTATAAGTTAAATCAATCAGATGTTAACCCAAACGATTAATACTCGAACAGCTTAAGCCAACGAACGGTGTTTCCGGTCCCTGGTGTAGCCATAGCATAAGGAGAATCAGCCAAAGACAGAAGACCCAGACTTGTGATGAAAGCGTGAGCGATGATATGATGTACTGAACTAGTTCCTATTTTCAGGATCGGCGATCGAAGAGTTGAGTGCGGCGTTCCAGAAGGCCTATGACGGGTAGATAACACGTATAAATCTACCATTTTTCATATGTTTAGTACCTGAGATCTACAACTTTGACCTCGTCTGGGGGCTGAACGCAACGTCCTAATGGTCTGTCATTTTGGATAGGGTATGTTTTTGGGAGTATACAACAACATATCGTCGACCGTAGGCTGAATTAGCGTAAGGGACATTGTTTTGCCTGTCCCTTACCGTAATTCAGCCTACGGTCGACGATATGCAAGAATCAGCCTTGAGGCTATAAGATAAATTTTGACCCCAATCTTGCAACTTCAGGACAGTCTGGCAGGTATTTAGCAACGCCCTACTGGTCTGGCAATGTTACTTCGAGATTACCAGCATAAAAAACTATAGATTAAACAAAAAACTACCCTTGTGGCGATCAGATATTTTTCCGTGCATCTTTGCAAGCTTATCATCCTCCCCTGGGTGAACGCAACCAGTCCGGGGTGCCAGACGTTGATATTTGTGTCTCGGAGTACACGTAAAGAATGGAGAAATAGAGTACTTACAGATAACACGTATAAATCTACCATTTTTCATATGTTTAGTACCTGAGACCTACAACTTTGACCTCGTCTGGGGGCTGAACGCAACGTCCTAATGGTCTGTCATTTTGGATAGGGTATGTTTTTAGGAGTATACAACAACATATGCAAGAATCAGCCTTGAGGCTATAAGATAAATTTTGACCCCAATCTTGCAACTTCAGGACAGTCTGGCAGGTATTTAGCAACGCCCTACTGGTCTGGCAATGTTACCTCGAGATTACCAGCATAAAAAACTATAGATTAAACCCAAAACTATCCTTGAGGCGATAAGATATTTTTCCAGATTTTTTTGCAAGTTTACGGGTCTCCCCTGGGCAAACGCAACCGCTCCGAGGTGCCAGACTTTGAGATTTGTGACTGGAAGTAGACCGAAATAAGGGAGAAACAGAGCATTTTCATGAGGAAATAAGTTGGAAATTTCACCCTTGCCTCCCATACTATGATGCTATCGACTTGAAATTTGGAATAGTGTTAAGAACCGCTAACATGAGCTTATAGGATGTAAAAAAAATCTTGTAACTTTTTTACTTTTTTTTTTAAAGGGGTCCGTAATTAAGCTTTGAAAATTGAAAGTAGGGCTATTATATAGAGTGGGGTATCAAATGAAAGGGCTTGATTTGTAGATTAGAACTCTTTTTTGTATTTTTTTTTAAATAAGTTTTTCATTTATGGCGAAAAACGTTAAAAAATACCATTCCCCCCCCCTATTATCTTCGAAGTTACTGAACAGGAAAATCTGTAATAATTACCAATTATTAATGTCGTCTTATATATTACAGGAAAAATATAACGGTTTTCCTAACTTGCACCGTTTTTGAGAAATTTGCAAAAATCTTAACACATACTTATTTGCTCCTACAAAACTAATCGCCATATAGTTTGTCTTAAACTATTCATGTATCTACTTACGAGTTTGTACGGAACTCTCGGTGCGCGAGTCCGACTCGCACTTGGCCGGTTTTTAATAATTTGATAAACCAAAAAATACGCGTCCCATATTTTTCCATGATCTAACTGACGGACTAAATAGAATGATATATTTTTAACCCAATCGTCATGCCTATTGTAGTGGTCGGTGGAGGTAAGGGCACTTTAGGCATTCTTGGTGTCCAAAGGGTTAGATTGCATGGTATTAATAAAACATTAATGATGACAATTTATATTTTTCAGACTGCTGACGACAACTACTCAGAAGATTACTCGGCTGTGTTCAACATCATCTTGTGGTTCGGCCTTGTGTTCGCTTTTGCTCTGGTCGCCATTGTCTATGCCATCATGGACATGGACCCAGGCAGGGACTCCATCATCTACCGCATGACTAGCACCAGAATGAAGAAGGATAACTAAACACAATTGTGTTGTTATAATGTACCTATCTCTTGTTGTTCGTCCGTGCACTGTGAACTACTAACGAAAACAATTAAGTGACTATCTGTAGCCTTGACATAATTGCAACAGGGTTTTCAGATTGTAGCTTACTGTTTTCGATGTTACCACCATAAAACCCTTGGAAAGCCACGCAAGTTAAATAATCCGTAAATTCAAACTATATTGTAATGTAATGCGTGCTGGTACACTTCACATTTGAATCCATCAATGGGTTACGCTCCTGTCACTTCACTCGATCTTTGTGACAGGTATACAGAAAGTTCTCTTGTTTCTTTACAAATAATTGTTATTTGTACAAAATAAGTATAACTTAGAGTTATATTAGTTTTAAAAGTAAAAATGTATAAAAGGAAATTTATTATTTATTTGCGCTGTTGTAAATAGAAATCCCTGTTGACGTCGAATCGTTTGTTGTGCTATATTTATTAGAATTTGACAGTGTATATGTCACATTTAAGTTACGTCTCTTTTCAAATTAATTAAACAGTATTATTGTGCGCCCACGAACGACGACGACACGACGATGCTGTTTGCGCACTTTCTTATTCGTGAAATAATAAATACATTCCTCCGAAATATACGAACGCGATGAACACGATGCGAACGCGAACGCGCTTAGTACTAACAACATCGCCTTACTGCTTCTCTCGCTATAATTAAGGGTGCTAATTAAACAGACTTCTTTTTAATAGCATTATTCGCCTCTAAAAATCTACATTGCCATCTAAATTACTAAGTCAGCCACAATTACCGAGCGTCTGAATTATACTATCTTAGCCACTACTTATCTTCTATGTAGGCCACTCTAAATACAACTCAGCATGGTGGTTATTTTTTAGCATCTAAACTTGTAACATGCATTCAAGCAGTAGACATCTAAAATCTTAATATATGCCATCAAAAAAGATATGCTATTAGCTTCTAATTTTTTAACTCAGTATGCTTAAAATATAACTCAACCCACATTAATTAATCGTCAAAATTTAGCTAAAATTGTCATCTAATAGTAAATTTTGGCCACTAATATTACCTAGAAACTGTTGAGGAGAGACATAAAATTAGTCCATTACACAACTAGGGTAGTAATACAAAGAAAGGCCGAGATCGCAGAAGTGTGCGGCCCGTGCTGCAAGCGAGGGACGTAAATATGCGATCAAGGGCTTTCTTTAGTACCTCCCGTGTTATGTACATCATTTTATGTCTATACTTGGCCAGAAAGCGGCTTTTTCCGTACGCGCAGCGTGCGGAAAAAGTCACTTTATTGCCAGGTGTGGCATAAAGTAATTTAAAAAATTAAACCGTCTCCAAAAAAGGTTAACATAAAAGTTTTATGGTAACTTCTTTTTTAAGGTCGGTGCCAGCCTTAGTTTTAAAGAAATATTTACATGAGTACATTATGTAATGTATGTACTAAGGCTGGCACCGACCTCTAGAAAAGTTACCATAAAACTTTTATTTTAACCTTTTTTGAAGTCGGTTTAATTTTTTAAATTACTTTATGCCACACCTGGCAATAAAGTGACTTTTTCCGCACGCTGCGCGTACGGAAAAAGCCGCTTTCTGGCCGCCTTTTTCGTTCAGCCTATTTAAGTTTTTTGTTAAAGTCATTTCCCCCAACGGCCCCTTTGTTATAAACCAACCAAATTTCTAGCACTTGTAAAATTGTCGACGAATGACTTTAAATCGGAGCGCATAACACATCCGCACACCACAGTTTTCTGGTAGCAGCTCGTTTTTAATGTCAATAGTGACTTTCCGTATCTCCGGCGCTGCGGGAACAGCAGCCCTTCCGCCCTTGCATGACGGCGCACGGTCACTTCGCTCGGCTCCGCAGCTTCGGCTTGTTGGTCGCCTTCGGCGACCAGCCTCAGCCGCTCGCCTCACTCGTTCCCGCGCTTCGTCATGGCGGGCGAGGGCTGCTCTCCCTCCACGCCTCCGGCTTTATAAAAACACTCTAGGGCGCGCTGTGTCGGCACGCGTCCTAACCAGCGAGAGCCCTAGATTCGGATTTTCGCAGGCTAATATCGTATACATAATATTCCATCATTGAAAATTTTACATTTTACAATCCGTCATTTATCTTAGTAATTATCAAATTTAGAGAAAAATTACCCATACAAAACACGCTTATTTTAGACAAAAAAATATTAGTTAAAATGATATTCGGCTATATAATGATTAGTTAAAATAAGAATCGACAAAGTGAGTTTTAGATAAAATAATATTCGACAAAACAAGAGTTATGCAAATGATAATTTAGGTAAAACGAGTTTCGACAAAACAATAATTATGAAAAATGAATTTATACATATTGACTTTAGACAAAAAATTCATTATAGTAAAAGTTGTTAGACAAACTGAAATTAGACAAAAAAAATTTAGACAAGTCAAGGGAATACCTAGAAAAGCATTACAGCGCCCCCCAATCTAAATCCTATTCTCTTTCCGCACAGAGTCTAACGAAATTTTGTATATGGAAATGGTAAAAAAGCTTCCTAACCCAAAACCTCGTACAATTTCGTACGAGCCTAATAGTGTCCTCGTACCTCGTACAGCAGACCACAAATCTCGTATTTGTACAAGGAACCTCGTACATCTGGCAACCCTGGTGACTAACTCGTCGGTACATGAATGGCGCTCTCTGATTGGTGCAAATGGCCGGTCACTGTCGTCTCGCGCACTCGCGCCAAATTTTGAAGTGGCTATTTTCTCGATAACAGAATATGATGTATTATTTTACATGCTAAGTTATAATAAATGATGTTGTCAATGGAAGCTTGAATTATATTTTTTTGAGGACTTTGTGTTGAAGCCGTAAAACGTAAAATGGTGATGAAATGTAAAATCCATGGCTGAGTTAGTAAATTAGGTGGCAATATATAAACAAGAAGGCAAGTTAAGATAATTGTTGATCTTTGTTTGACGCTTTCTAAAGAATATTTAGTTGGCGTTGTAAAAGAGACGAATTAATTTATTAGAGGCTATTTCATTTTCCCGTTGCTTAGTTATAAAATGAGAAGTTTGAGCACGTGGCCAAGAAATAAATCTGCGGCTTGACTTATAATTTCCCTATAATTAATCGCAAAATGTAGTAAAAATAGTTTATCCAATAAGTGTGATACATCAATCTAAGCCGAACGAGGAGGCCAAAATAATAGTGAAATTAGTTTTTCAAAATTCCTCGTATATTTCGAGTAATCTCAGTGTCAAGTTTAAAAATTCTGAGTCATCACGGCAAGATTTGTAAGGTCAACGGTTACCTGCGGTCAGAGAGCATTGACCCCGAGCGCTTCGACAACCATCGGGTGCATTCGGCGGGTCTGGTGGCTAACGAGATAACGCGGGACCGTGCATCGCCGTACACCTGACTACGTCACCCCCGCACCCCCGCGCCACTGCGTCACTGCGCCCGCGCCGTCGTCGTTACTTGTATCCGAGGGAGTCGTATTGGTATTATTTTCGTGTTTGTTATCGCGGACCGCTAAACAAAACTTAATGCGCTCTGTGTATCGTGCTTAAAATTAGGGAAAGAACTATTTTCCATTGACTATTGAGGTACATTTTGCTTTTGCTTTTTTTTGCTTTTTATGTTTAGTTTTCAAGTGTCATCTTGATTACGAACTACTGATACAGAACCTTAAAGATGTCGTCAACGAACCGTGGAGCTACTGCTCGCCAACTTCAAGTTCAGTTAAAGGCTGCCTTGAGCGACTTGAAGGCCTCTAAGACCGAATGTGACCAGTTCGTGGGCAACTGTGTTAGATTCTACAATAAGGTACCCCTAGATGCATGGGAACTGCCTTATAGTTCGTTTAAAAATTACATTAAATCTGCGCTTTTGAAGAGAGCTTATTATAAAGTCCAAGATTACTTGGATGCCAAAGAACCATGGCCAAAGCATCAGTCGCAGCAGTCGTCGAAATAGGGCAGTGTCCCGGAGAGGTTTAGGTACATGATGCCTACAGATGGCGTCGCTGCTACGGGCTGTATCGTTCCATTGTTACATTTATTTTTATTTTTATTGTAATTTTATTTCATTATTTGCATTTTGACATACTGAATACATACCTGTTATGTATACTGTAGCTAGTTGTAATGACTGTTAGCTTAATAGTCTATTTCTCGACGTGAAACATACGTTTCCCATTTTGTATTTCGACGTTTGGAGTTCCTTTACACCTCCAAAACATAATGTTTTGACAACGGAGACTCCTTACATCTCCATAAATTTTAGTCTATGTTTGCCTATTTTCTATATTTTTTATCGTGTTTTGACGCCTAGAGACCCTTTACATCTCTAAAAATGTAGTTTTAAGTTTTGTAATGTAATGGATCCGGAGATTATATACGTCTCTCGGTAAAATGTAAAAAAAACTGTGCCCAGTTATTTGCTTGTTGCATTTTATAAATATTGTCATCTTATGTAATAATGTCACAATTGTTGTAATGTTGTTTTTAAAAGAGAAACTGGTGAGTTTCTTCAGGCGCTTCTTCTCACCAGAAGGTCATCTACCGAAGCGCCAAAAGAAAAGAATCAGACATGTAAAAGAGCCCTTGAGGCCTACTTACAGAAATAAATGAGTTTGAGTTTGAGTTTGAGCTGTTGAGAGAGAGAGACGACAGCGAGGAAGAACTTAAAAAAATTTTTCAAACAAACTCAGACTTAAAAACAACTTTAAAGGATATGGACCTCAAATGCACCATTCTACAAGACGACCGTGACCACCTGCAAACTTTGGTGCACACGAGGTAGCTCTGGAACGCATCGCACATCTGGAAAAGGGACTTGAAGAAGCAAACGAAGAATTAAGCTTTTTTAGGAGTGAGCGGGACCGTCGCGAAACCGAACACACTCAAGATTTGTACCAGGAGCTAGTCGGCAGCGGAAGTAATACTAAAGATTTTATTTATTTTAATAGTAACATTAAGTTTAAAAAATACGTTAAGATTAATAGGTATATAACACGTACACAGAAATTAATAAAAGGGCAAAAATGTATCAAAAGATATTTAAAAATGAAGCAAGACCTATCTGCTATGAAAAATAAGGCTCAGCAATGTGAAAATAAATTACTAGAAAATAGAACTGTATATGATTTAAACTTAAAAAAATTACAGGACGAAGTAAATAGGCTACAGGAAAAGTTGAATACTACTTTGGATTTATACATGAAATGCCAAGATGAAGCCAAGGAGCATATTCGGGCCTTCACGCGATTGTTGGAGGACAGCAAAAATAATGAGGATCGCTTCAACTCATTGATCAATAATCATCTCTGTAAATGCGCGCAACATCCCCCAAACACACCTCCACCAACCGCGGCTGCTCGGCCGGTGGCCCTGCCCCTGGACGTGCCTGGTGCGGAACCCTGCCCCCCGCAGGCACCAGTGACTTCTCAAAAGCAGGTCCGTAGAGTCAGAACTCAAATGAAAAAGACAATTATTTTCTCAGACCAAATAGGAGTAGGAATGGGAGCAATGCTGAATGACGTAGTAAATCAGAGAGTAATAAATTATTGTTATCACAATGCCACCCCGGAACAGATTTGTGGGTTGATCCCGAAAGAGAAACTTGATTCCAACACGACGTTAATAATTTTATTAGGTAACAGTCTAAATATGAATAGGTCTAGCGTAGTGAAAATACTAGATGCATTACGTCTTATTGAAGAGGCAGGTGTTGGAAAATAGTACATTGTGCACCGAGGGTAGTAAGAAGGGATTTACTAACGAGAGTCTATTAGGAGCCCGACGCCGTAGGCGGAGGGCTTTTAATGGCTCGAGTTTGTAATCCCCTTACTGCCCGTGGTACACACAATGTTTTTCATCACATTTGCGAGGAAAATAAAATAAGACAAAAATAAAATTATTTACTGTCAACTTTTTCATATAGTCTTCCACAGATAATGCTAAGAACTGCGTTTAGTTTTCAAACTTGACAGGCAGTACCGCCAGATTGTACCGATTTTCAAAATAAAATGTTTAACAAAATTATTTTAATTGCATCAAAATAATTGCAAAAAATACTGAAATAATAGGTAAACATACCATATAATTTTTGTATACACTAAAATTAGTTTTGTAGCCAAGTTCTGAAGATGTGAAATAAGACTTGGCTGATAAGAAACCTCCTTAGTCTGAAATGACGTACGGGTAGGTTCTATATTTTAAAACTAAACTCATAACTCCCTCGGGAGTTATAGATTTTCATACAGTTTTTCTTCCCGTGGGAGTTATAGATTTTTATAACCCACGGGAGGTAAAACAGCTCGAGCTGGTCTATAAGCCCGCGTGTTATAACACCCTTTACGAGCAAGTGTGATGAAAATAATATTTTGTGCCTTCCCCTTCGGTGATTCCATGTCCTACGCTTATAATCACCAGCTGGCGCGACTCAACTCATTCGTATACAACGCGATCAGTTTCAACAAAAAATATCATTATTTCGACACGAATAAATTTATAGATAATTTCAAATTGACAATGAATAAACAATATTTATCAAAAAAATGTAAATCAGCGTTGATAGGACTATTAGCTTTTAATTTAGAACCTAAGGGTGGGGATAAAACCCGTTCTTTAAACTAGAAGATCAGACAGCGGAAAAACCTATGAATATTAAAGTAATCCATCAAAATATTCAGGGTTTCTCCAGCAAAGAAATAGAAATAGGTATTTTTTTAGAAAATAATCAAATTCAAGTAATGTGTATCACTGAACACTGGCTACACGAAACGCAATTGGCCTTTAACTTTACAAATTTTAATTTAATCAGTTATTTCACTAGAAGGTCGGCTATTCGTGGAGGCTCCTTAATAATAGTAAATAATAATTTAAAGGCTAAGGAACGTAAAGATATTGTCAAATACTCAATAGAACAGGCGGTAGAAATTTCCTGTGTTGAACTGGAACACTACATTATAATATGTGTTTACCGCCCGCCATCGGCAAACTATTGCATATTTGAAGATGCAATGGAAGACGTATTAAAGATATCTTCCAAAAGTAAAAAACATACTCTAGTCTGCGGAGATTTTAATGTCAATATACTTGACTCATCAGCACAAAGTGTAAGGTTTTTAAATTTATTTCAGTCCTTCAACCTTAGGAACCTATT
The DNA here is from genome assembly GCA_947034925.1 of Eudemis profundana. Lineage (NCBI taxonomy): Eukaryota > Metazoa > Arthropoda > Insecta > Lepidoptera > Tortricidae > Eudemis > Eudemis profundana. The sequence continues at coordinate 12,278,110 of OX344815.1, read as the reverse complement.
TCTTGAGCCAACTAGAATTGCAGAAACTAGCGCTACTTGTTTAGATAATATTTTCTCTAATTGTAGTGCCTTGGAC
>OX344815.1:12143814-12277834 GCA_947034925.1 Eudemis profundana | reverse complement strand
GGCCCGACTGCAAAATGTCATAGAATATTTCGGCTCCTAAAAGCAAATCTATGTCGCTAGGTATGAAAAAGGTAGGGTCTGCCAGCTTGAGAGCTTGAGAAGTTGGAATATTCCATTGCTGTGTGTTGATAAATTTATGAGGCAAAGGAACTGTTATGTTGTCCATCACTACAAAATTAAGTCGACGTTTATAGTCATCTGTCCTAGAGGATATATCAGCTGTTACACTCACTTGTGTATGTTTGTGTGTTTTTCCAATTCCCTGTATATGGCATGCGCTATAATAAACCTTGTGCTGTAGCAATGTAGCAATCCGATGTGACATAATGTTGACCTCACTGCCGGAATCGAGTAGAATGCGTGCTTTGTGCCAGCAGCCCGCCGCATCTCGGATGTTTATAACAGCTGTCGAGAGTAAAATTTGTGGTACATTAGTGCTTGCTAACATGACCGTAGACGTTGAAGCAGTTTTTATATCGATATTAGGCATAAGCGAATGATTTTGTGATTGTGCATGAGTGCTATGTGCTTGTTGGCAAGCTTGGCTTGCATGTGCTGGGTGCAGCATGCATGAAGAAGTGCTTATAGGTATGTCTGTTGACTGTTGATTGAATGATTGTATGCAAGGTAGGTTTGTCTGTTGACTGAATGTCTGTACGCTAGGTGTGCTAGTCTGTTGACTGAACAGCTGAGTGTTAGGTATGCTAGGTGTCTGTTGACTGTAAGTAGGTAAGTTATGCATGTCCTGAGTATGTGTCTGCATCTGTTGGTAGCAATTGTCTGCAACTGCGGCATAGTTTACCTTCCGCAGAGGGTTGTCCATGTGAATGCTTGTGTGGTGCTTTCCATGACAAGTAAAGCAACTAGTTTTAGAACAATTATGTTTAGGTTGATATATCTGTAAACAGTTAAAACACAAAGATTTAGATTTTATAAATTCAATTCTTTTAGGTATAGGTAGCTCGAGATAATTGGGGCATTTATGTAGCCGATGTGACCCGTGACCCGTTGCACATTAAACATATATAGTCAGTATTTGAAACTGATGTGAGATGTGACATTCTAGTTTGGGAAGTGGGTTTCTCAAATTGTTTGTCAGTTAACATTTCAAAGGCAGTAACTCTTAAATTAAGAAATTCTAGTAGGTCCTCGAATTTGGGAATTGTTGTCTCCTTACGACTCATTTCCCACGCAGCTCTCAGGGAATTATCAAGCTTTTGAGTGATTAAAAACACTAACAATACATCCCAGGAATCTACCGGCAAATCCAAAGACCGCAAGGAGTCTAAGCTCTGCTGTAACGCTACTAGAAATTCTTTTAAGTTATATCTAGTCACAGTTGAATAATTTACAAATGTTTTTATATGATGGTTTACAATTATTGTCTTATTTTCATACCTCTTAATTAGTATGTCCCATGCTTTATGATAGTTAGCTTCTGAAATTATAAGAGAGCTGACTAGACCAGCAGCTTCACCCTTTAGCGATGACTTCAAGTATTGAAACTTCTGCAGAACTGGAACATTAGCAGGACAAAATTTCCATTGTGGACCATCGATTTCGAGGTTCATATTTTTTATGTAGATAGTACTCATGAAAATAAAGGTATTTATTAAATATTAGGTCAAATAATTACATTTCTAAACTTAAGTAGAATATTAAAATAAACCTAAATTGAAACTAAGAATATACTAAAAACTAGATTAAAAATGTGAAATTGATATAAAGGTAGAAATAAATGAATCTATAAATAATGTACGGGCTCCAGATCGGTGCCCAGAGGGAGGGTGCCCAGAAGGCTGGCCGCATTACCTCGCTGAATAGCTAAAGCTATCCTTTGGCATAGGTATGAGCCAGCCCTCTGGTCACCAGTCGCCTCAATTAGCCGCTTTGCTATGTCTTTGTACGTTTTTAGGGCACTTTGTCCCCAAGGCCCGAGCGTTTCTACCCCAAACGGCTCAAACATGTAGCCAGTGTCTATGGCTGCATATTTGCGCCGCTTGAGGTGTTCGGCTGCGTCCGCAGCGGCTCCGGCTTTGGTAGAGGTCACTGGAAGATGGGACGGCGCTAATGTATCCACGCACGTGGCATCCCAGACCAGCGGCCGTCCCAACTTCCAGGGGACGAGGGTCATACCATCCGGCCTCTTTCCATCGTCCCGCGCCAGGCCTGTTGGTTCTAGGACGGCTGGTGTTCCTGCACTGGCGAGCGCTCGGCGCAAGATTTCGTTAAGGCTGGCATGCCGCGCGATGCGCCCAGCGCTCCTGGTGCAGGACAGGCCATGGAGTCCAGTTTGGGCGACGTTGGTACCACATTGGCACCGATGCGGGGCAACACATGCCGCTCCCAGGCGCAGCGATACTGCAAGCCTGAAGGTCTCATTGCTGAGGAGCGTGCCAATATTTTTGGAGGGAAGAGCCTGTAGCCACGCGCCGGACTCCCATTTAGAACTGGCAAGGAGACGAGCTCGCTCCGCGGGGCTGGTAGACGTTTCGTATAAATTATCCCGTACCAGCACGCAGAGCGGCTCGTCCCATTGTCGCTGTGAATGGGGGATCGAAGGCGGATCACTATTGGGGCAGTTTGCCCTCCAAGAAATAACGGCGTCTGACAAAAAAGGGATCTCCAAATTAGTGGGGTTATCTTTTAGAATTTTAAGGATTAAATTTTGAGTACTGTTAACAGAAGAAAGGAATGCGGGTAGAGAGATGCTGGTAACTTTGCGAATCCCAATGCCTCCATGCCTGAAAGGCAAGGTGGCTTGGGTCCACTGGTCGTTGTCCAGATGAATGTTAATGACCGATGAAATTATGGATTTTATAATTTCGTCGAGTTTTCCTAAAAGTGTGGGGTACTTCCAGAGGTGACTGCATCTAAGTGCGTAGGTGAATTTGGGCACGAAGAGGCAGTATTTGATGATTGTATAAGCCATGTGAGCGTTAATTTTGAGCAAGCGGTCCGAAAATGTGCTGAAAATTTTACATTTTTCGTCGATGAAGCCCGGAAAAGATTCATCGAGAATTGGTGAACCTAGGAGCTGGAGAGAGGTGTTATCGACCTCTTTGATGGCTGGTGCAATTGCACGGAATTTAGACAAGGCAAGGTTTTTTTGATTGTATGTATCCGAAAAAAATATCTCACACTGAAAAATTAAGGTCGAGTAAATGTTTGTAGATCTTCGGTAACCGTGTCAACATCGCCGCCCAAGCTACCATCGTCCAGATACCAGACGTTAAATTTCGAATTTAGATTTTTGATTATGGGATGAATTGCTAAACTGAATAGGGCCGGGCCTAGTGGATCGCCCTGTTGACACCCCACCGCGGACAGTAGAGGGTTATTTTTGTAGAGTAATTTTGATGGGGTACTATAACATTGCCAGACAAAATTAAAAAGTTCCGGTACCTTTTCTTTAACCTGTGCCAAGAGGGTACCTCGGTCGACGGAGTTAAACGCATTTTTAACGTCCACTTTCAGTAGAACCTCACATTCCTTTCTTGTGGTAAAAGTACGTAGAGCGTGTACCGCTGCTTCGCTGCCACCCTTAGAGCCGAAACCTAATTGAACAGGTTGGAAATATTTAGAAAGGTCGTTTGAAACAGCGCTACAGCTGCATTTAGCAGCCAAGCGGCGGTAGGTAGTTCCTACCGCTATTGGCCTAATCCCGCCGTCTTTCTTTATAAGTGCACAGAGGTTGGCACCGTACAAAATGCTGACTATCTCCGTGTTAACGTTACCTGACAGCATAAGGTTAGTCAGTGCCGTAAGCTCTCTTAAGAGAGAGTCACCGGCTTCACCGCATGCGTGGCTCAAAAGATCTTTTAAATGCTGGGGGGAAAGCCCGTCGAGACCACCAGCTGAGCCGTTTGGGAAGGAGGATACAGCCTTAAGGATTTCCTCGGCGCATATGCGGAGATAGGGATCAGAAGGATCGGGAGGATCAGGGAGAGATATGTTAACATTGGGATTAGGGTGTTTACTTTGTAGGGCTGTAAGGGTGTCAGCTGTATTAGGTGCAGTGGTGTCACTGGAGAATAAGAGCCGAGCAGCGCCCTTAATGTTACCTTCCCCTACTTTTGTCTCTACACGCCGCGCTAAAGAAAAATCTTGTTTTAACGTGGCATTTGGCAAATCAGTGATGTTGTGAGGATGGAGGCAGTTTTGTTTGATTCGCGATGTTAAAGAGTCGCGTCTGTCTATGCTTTGTTTCACGTGTAGGACGCGATAAGGGAAGGTAAGCAGGTGCTCCCAGGATTCCTGTGTGTTTTGGTTTAGTGCGGATTTTATATCTTCAGTAAGTTTTTTGGCAACCTGTATGCGTGCGCTGCGGGGAATTCGTTTGATGACCGGGGTTGAATGTTTGAGATCACTCAGAATTTCAAAAAAGGGCCTAGTCTGGCTTGGCTGTGAATTGTTTGTCGGAGTAGGGCTAAGGAATGACGTATTTGCCCCAGTACGATTGGCGTGGGTTCGGCTGATATGTATATTCAGTCCCCTCTGACCTTTAAAAAAGCGGGTCTGGGAGCAGTGTGGGCACTGAATGGAGCTCTCCAATGACACTGAAGTAGAAGCAACATTTGCAGTGGAGCCCGTACTATTAGAATACATCAAATAAAATCTTAGAAAACGTAATAGGTAAAAACTTACAACTACGACCGTAAATATAGTATAAAACGTAGCCGCTGCTAAATTGAGCATGCAAAGTCAGCACCGTTTAAATCCCTGAGGAGAGGGGTGGTTTATATCGCAGACATTAGCACTCACGCACTGATCAATTGATAATAGTTAAACACAACTGTAAAATCTTGAGAAAAATCTTGTAAATAATCAATTTTCATTGTTGTTATGATTTGACAACTGTCAGGCTGGCTGCCCGGGGTGCGCCGCAGCGCGCCGTGTGGGTCGGGCCGCAGTCTCCGCGGAGAAATAATGCTTTTTCCTTGTTGTCTATATGTTATTTAATCGCTCTTTGTGGCAATTTTTTACCGAGATAGCAGATGGGAATAAAAAATTAATTCTTTGTGTTGCGATCCATATTTATCCGGTTGCTAGGCGAAAAAAAAAAAATAAAGCGATTTGTGAATTCTCAGGTTGCGCAAACGAACGGTTCTTGAGATGTAATTTTTTAAAGTTTACGTACCAAAAATGGGAAAATCACACGCATTTGCAAATTTTGCGTCATTTTTAGGTTGGACAAACTGTCCTGTCAGATGCCAAACTGATACTTCGCGTTCCGTTGACCGGCTTGGTGTGTTTTCTTAAATTTTATGTCGTTTATTTTATTTTATTTTTTTCATATATTCATTTCGTTGTAATATGTTATATAAAATACATAAAATTGACTGGTTTGCGCTTCAATTGTAGCTATAAAAGTCACATAAATTAACTATGTTTGTGCAAAAAAAAAAAAAATTTTGCATTGTTTGGAACGGAACGCAAAGTGACGTCATTTTGTTTAATAGCGTGTTTTCTTATGTTATGTCAGTCGCTAGCGTCAGTCAAAGTGATTGTTTATTGTTTGTTGCCTTTTCAGTTGAGATCGTTTTACGTACTCCTGTAAGCCTAACAATGTGTGACTACCATGCCGTCGCCGTCTTTCTTTGTATTATGTACCACCCTAGTTGTGTAATGTACCATGAAAAGTTAGAGGTTTAACAAAACAGGGGGGGCACGGGGGGGCGCAGCCCCCCCGACAGGGGGGCTCGGGGGGCGCAGCCCCCCGCATTGAAAAAAAGAAACTAAAACCACGACCACTTTAACACGGTTAGGTTAGTTAGGTGCCTTTCGTCCCTTAGACCAGAAATAGAAGGCCCGCTCCGCGGGCCTTCGTCGACATGCTTACAGGCCTCTTGATAGGAAAAGTACCGACTGAGGCCAAACCGCCCCACCCCCGCTCCCCCTTCCCCCCAAAAAATCGGTTTTCTGCATTTTTGGCACAAAAATAACCTAAAACTTCAACCATGAATATCTTGGAAATCAAGCAGTTCCGCGGGGGGGGGATGGTTCAGGGGGGTTCCTCTCCACCCCCCCTCCCCGTCCCCCCCCTCTACTACCCCAAAATCGATGGTCCATAATGGAAATTTTTACCCGGCCTCCATTCTAGGCGGGAGCCCGGCAAGCTGTGGACTCACGAATAGCCTTCTCCGGGAGACCTCAGTGCTGATAGAGAAACTGGACCCGTTGTCCCAGGAGCCTCGGCACTTCAGTGTCTCTGCAGGGAGTAACCGCCTGAGGGCGCTTCCGTCTGAGTGAGTTCGTCTTAGTTTGTATTAGCCCTTCTGGCAACTAAATCGTTTCTTATCACCAACGGACTTACATAAAGCGACCTGAGAGTTGTTGTGGTATTCCCTATTTACACTGCACTGGTAGTAAGGGTCCTGAGACCTGAATGTACCCTAATCTAGGAGCGGAGTGTGTCTGGGTAATACACATTTGTGATACTAGAGTCCTTGTTTCATTTATTTAACCCTGGTATACTTACTACACAAGCTCAGCCAATTAGCAAGCTGACAGACTAAAACTCAAAAATAATTATATCTAAAGGGCCGCCAGTGCATGGTGTCAAAGATGCTGTCACCTTTGACCTGTGGATCGGATCGGTTCTTACCCATGGAGAACTTCCTTTTTTGAAGTTATTTAAAAATATAGATCTTCATTACCGAAGTCACGAGAAAATAAGGCATTTGGATAGTTCTACCAGTGTTTCAAAATTAATTTTTACCGTCGCATTTTTGGCGTTCCCTGTATGCTCGGATTACCATTTTCTGTTATTTTCTAGAGCTACTGCTATTCATAAAAATAACAGAAAATAGTAATCCGAGGCCGCAGGGAAATAGCCAAAATACGGCCAGGCAAGTGATTGCGGTTGAAACGCTAGTAGAAGTACCCAGTTACTTAAGTTTTTAATTTGATTACCGTATTGACATGCGTTGTCATTTCTAACGAGAGGATATAAACCGACGCCTTGACCCACTGGCAGTGGCATTTGATGGACCTTGATATGCCACCTAATTACAATATATATCATATACATTTATATTGGAGATCATCTCCGAAACATGTCTACTACAATCTATATTCGACCTTAAAGCTTTACTAATAAAGTAAGGTTTCTAACGTACGGATTAAAGTTTGAAAAGTCAATACGTATAGAATATGTACGTCATGTCCATGACTGTTTTAAGGGATTGCGATGATTTTTGTTCAACTTGAAAAATTATGCTATAACTAAATATTTTTACTAAAAAAACCCGACCGCGGTGCACTTTAAAAGAGCATAAAATCCGCCATTTTGTTTATTTTAAGGAATTTCATACCCAGTGACACTCGCGCTATCAAGACGAATCTCATGATGTATCATTTATCAAAATCGGTTGTGCCGTTGAGTAGTTACGGTTACGAGCGGGCATAGGAACGGACATACATACATACATACAGGTCAAACACATAACCCTCCTTTGGGCTTCGCCGCAGTCGGGTAAAAATGATAAATAAATACGCATTGGCGTTGCAAAAAAAATTTTCAGATCAAGATTATGATTAGTTTTTTCACTTGTTACCGCGTAATTTAGTAAGAAACATCCAAATATTTTCACAAACTTTCGCATTAATAATATTGGTAGGATTGTAGTTTTAAATTTAATTGTATATTATCCTACCTATCCTATACTAAGATTATAAATGCGAAAGTTTGTGAAAATGTTTGGATGTTTGTTACTAAATAACGAGGCAGCAACTGGATGGATCGAGCTGTTTGGCATACAATTAGACAAAGTCCTGGGATTGAAACACAGGATACTTTATATCCCGTTAAATGATTCCTTTGGGACAGTAATGTAAACAACGCGGGCGAAGCCGCGGGTAGAAGCTTGTTAACAAATAAAATATGAATCTTTCTTTGTTCCAGTGATGTCAAAGTTCGCGGTCCGCGTGGACGCGGCGGTGTCGGCGCTGGGCGGCGGCGCGGCCGGCCTCGACGAGAACGAGTTCATCGACGCCTCGCGCCTCGTCTACGACGGCGTGCGCGAGATACGCCGCGCCGTGCTCATGAACCGAGTGAGTCCACCGACGTACTGGATGATACTTGCTAAAATTCTGGGGAACTATTTGAGAAATACTAGGTAAAATACTTGGGAAATACTAGGTAAAATACTCGGGAAATACTAGGTAAAATACTCAGGAAGTACTAGGTAAAATACTTGGAGAATACTTGGTAAAATACTTGGAGAATACTTGGCAAACACTAGGTAAAATACTTGGGTAAAACTAGGTAAACAACATGGGACACACTAATTAAAGTACTTGGGGATCCCGAGGTAAAAATCTTAGGTAATACTTGGGAAATACTAGGTAAAAACTTTGGAAATACTAGGTAAAACTTGGGAAATATTAGTTAAAATGCTTAGGGAATGCAGGGAGAAATTTTAGAGGAGTATTACCTACTTGACGAACTGTTAGTATAAGTATACATTTTTGGTGTATTTATTGCAATGACCAGTCCAGCACATTTCTAACGGTATTGCCGACCTAGGAGGAGGAGGACTTGGATCCTGAGGACGTGGAGTTGGACGAGCACTACACGTTGGAGACCAGGAGCAAATGTGAGCCCTCGCCACCCTGAGGATGTGGGCTTGGACAGACTCATAGCATGCTAGCGGGCTGATCTGAACTTCTACCAATATCCTAGATACAAACCGAGACACTGGTAACTGACCATTAGTAAACCCTGTCCCATTGTAATACGGTTTACAGATGGACAGTTAAGTGTCTTCGATTATAATGTAACGTTAAAATCTCAGTCGGTTCAGAGATTTCTGAGATATAATTAGAAACAGATCAGACCGCGCCAGATTCATTTTAATGTCGTATTTGTGTTTACAGGGCTGGAATGTTCAGAATTCACGAAAAATGCTATAGAAACTTATTTGAAAGTCTTACGGATACAAAATCCTTTGAGGCAGTTGGTGGCATTTTTCTGAATTGTGAGATGTTGTTGTGTATCATGTCATGTGTTGTCAATAATGTGGATGTGATCGGTACCATTGTGTTTGCGTTATCACACTTTACCAGAACCAGTACAAAATTAAAATAAAACTTCATTATTCTCATTACATAGATTCTTTAAATTAATCCTTATTATTTCAAGTTGTTTTATTCGAAGCTAGATACGAGTATGTCTTCAACTAGAACGCTATATATAACTTTCATCTCTCGTTTCAACCCATTAGGGAACGAATTTCGAAATATCCTCCTCTCCTCTAATTATTTGAAACTCCCCTAAAAACGTCCTGCTAATCTATGCAGTGGTTTAAACTGCACGTTTTCCGTCAGAACCTTAGTCACAGAAACTGTTTTATATGTATAGACCTATCTCTCTCGCTCTTGACAGATAGTCGTGGCTGTCATGTCTTGAGTGGCAAGCTTAACCACACGGCGCCATACTTTTCTTCATAGATCTCTTAGGTACTAAAAGTGGTAGTGGTACTAAAAGTGGTACTAAAATGGAGAAGTCGGCTGCTGTGCTCACAGAGATGGAAATGCATAATAATGCAGGCCCTTCTGGAGCGACTACAGAAGCGCTTCATGTAAGGACTGAAGACACATCAAAGAACAGAAACGGTCACTTCTTAAAAAGGCAAGATCGGAAAAGAAAAGGACAGTTTTTTGAAAATGGCCATAAACCAAAGAAATCCAGACGGCCATGTCTTTTCTGTAAGCTTACAAATCATGCTAGTACTGACTGCAAGCGGGTTACTACAGTAGAGGCGCGTAAGAAAAAACTTCTGGGACGTTGTTTAAGATGTCTGCGTCGAAACCATAAAACCGAAGAATGCAATCGTAAACTAACCTGTTTCCGATGCAAGGGACCACATTTCCAATTGCTATGCCCAGAGCCAACAGGTACACACGAGTCATCTGATACTGTTATTCCTAACACTCTATGCAATGTTGCTAATAGCTTTACCTTCTTGCAGACAGCGGTAGCAACAATCAAAAACACTGAAAGTGGTACTAGTCAAGTCAGCAGAATTATTTTGGACTCTGGCAGCCAAAGATCGTACATAACAAAGAAACTAGCTGATTTACTTCGATTACCAACAGAAAAAACGGATTCCTTATTAATTTACACATTTGGTGCTTCAAACCCTCATGAAATGTCCAGCCCATCTGCTGAAATCAAAATAGAAACCAAGCGAGGCATCAGTCGCCAGATTAATGTAAATATAGTGCCACATATAACAGACAGAGTACCTATAGCTAAAGTCCATAAAAACAAGGTTGCTGTCTATGCAGATGATGACACAGCAGGTGAAGGCGTAGATGTCCTGATCGGCAATGATTTCTACTGCTCTTTTATAAGGGACAGAAAAATCAAGATAACTGAAAATTTATACCTTATTGACACAGACTTAAGATACATTCTATCGGGAAATGTCAACACATATGATGAGAATAATATCTTGTCTGTGACTACATACTGCCAGTGTCATACACCCAATTGCCCATATTTTACCGAACCTGATCTGCCATTGAGAAGCATCGATATAAGATTCCTATGGTCTCTAGAAAATATAGGCATTACTGACTCTCCCAAGGCCACACGTCATGAAGAAGCTGTACACAAATTTAATGAAACCGTGCAGTATAAAAATGAAAGATATGAAGTAAAATGGCCATGGATCCAGTATCCACCTGATCTGCCATCGAATTTTGGACTGGCTTTAGGGCGACTCAAAAGCCTAATGAGAAGGATAGATGAAGATTCTTTAAATGAATACCACAACATATTGAAGGAACAATTGGATTTAGGAATAATAGAAGTTGTGCATCCACATGACATACACAATAAAGATCATCCCATTCATTACCTGCCCCATCACATAATTAAACAGAAGGGGAAGCGAGGGAGGATTGTGTATGATGCATCGGCTAAACTATCTGGATACAAAAGCTTAAACGAATGCCTATATAGTGGACCTTACATGCTAGAAGACCTGACGGCCCTCCTTCTCAAATTTCGGACAAAAAAGATAGGTATAACATCTGACGTAGAAAAAGCATTCCTACAAGTGGGGCTACATGAAGAAGATCGGGACGTTACACGATTTCTCTGGTTAAAGGATACAAGCAAGGAAGCAACTGATGACAACCTGATATGCTTTCGCTTCTGCAGAGTACCCTTTGGAATCATAGCTAGTCCCTTCCTTCTCACAGCCACAATTAAACACCACATGATGCAATCTGAAGATGATATAGTAAAGGCAGTGGCCGACAAGTGCTATGTAGACAATTTGGTCACAGGAGCTGATACTACCGCAGAAGCCCTTGAGATTTATGAAAAAACCAGAAGTGCATTTAATCAATTATCAATGAACATCAGAGATTGGACCTCCAACTGTACAGGTTTTTTAGCATCTATCCCAGATCAACACCAGTATGACCGAGCCGAGGAAGTAAAAGTTCTTGGGCTATCATGGGACATCAATACAGACAAACTGAAATTAAGATGGGTTGAAAGCCAGCTGACGCAAGATCCCGTTAATACAAAGAGAAAAGTATTACGAGCGCTAGCAAGAGTATACGACCCGTGCGGGTTTGTATGTCCTCTTGTTCTCCCATTGAAACTTCTCTTTCAAAACATTTGTGAACGAAAATGTAAGTGGGATAATATATTGCCTGAAGACATCATGCAGTCACTAGAGCAAATCCTCGTGAATCTGAAAGACGTCACCAACGTGGAGCTTCCTAGGCATCTTGGAACTATGGCATCAGATACCTCGTTGATATATGACCTACATGGGTTTTCAGACGCTTCAAAAGACTCATTTTCTGCCATAGTATATTTGAAAGTTACGAGTGGACAAGGAAGTACAGTATCCTTCGTGATGGCGAAATCGCATGTGGCTCAAAGTAAGGACAAGAAGGATAAAAATGTGAACATCCCAAGGCTAGAACTGCTAGGGTTCCTAATAACAAGCAGACTACTGAAGTATGTGAAGGCTAATATTGGCATACCCATATATAAGGAATTTTTGTGGACTGATAGCCTTGTAGTTCTTGGTTGGATGCGATCGAATAAACTGCTTCCACCCTTCGTGACAAATAGGGTTGAAGAGGTAAAAAGGAACTTACCACAAGCCGTATGGTACTACATAAATACCAAGTCTAACCCAGCTGACCTCGCGACACGTCCTGAAAACTGGGAACACAAAAAAGAATTGTGGTTCGATGGGCCAGAGTTTCTTAAGCTGGATGAAGCTCAGTGGCCGACAAATCGTTATTATGATAATCATTATAGCACCCTTTTTTCAGTTGGGGAGGCCCTGGATCAGAGTCCAGGTGAACAGCCAATGGAAACTGGAAACTGTGGACAATTGGAAACTGTGGCTCCAGAGCAGCCCAACACTGACATGATGGAACTTGACGAACCAGCACAAGAGACTGAGCTTACTGTAGAAGATGAAACCACAGCTAAAATAAAGGAGTTGCAAAGAAAAAGCTTTCCAGAAGAGCTAAAAGGAAAAAGAACTCACTTGGCTAGGAATTTGGATGTATTCTTGGATGTCGATGGTATACTGAGAACGAGAGGTCGGATGGGTAACACAACATGGAGTTATGATATGAAGCATCCCATACTCTTGCCCAGAGATGCAGAATTTACCAGAGATATCATAAAAGAAACCCACGAACGTAATTATCATGTTGGTGCTCCTCATACGCTCAGTATAATTAGGAATAAATACTGGATACCACAAGGAAAAGCACAAGTACAAAAAATCATCAAAAAATGTACAAAATGTATAAAACATGGAGGCGGGCCATACAAGCTTCCACCAACTCCAGCACTGCCTGCAGAAAGAGTGACGTATAACACACCGTTTACGTTTACAGGTGTTGATTACTTTGGCCCGTTGTATGTCGAAGACTCCGCAAATAACAAAGTAAAAAGATGGGTTGCATTATTTACTTGTTTAACAGTGCGAGCCATCCACTTGGAGGTAGTGAAGGACCTAACTGCGGAGGAATGTCTCTTAGCGATCAGACGTTTTGCGGCAGCCAAGAACACTCCGAAGAAGATTTATTCGGACAACGCGACTTATTTCAGGCTAACCAGCGAGGTGATGAAACAACCATATTGCATCGAAAGGTCTATCGAATGGAAGTTCATCCCACAACTAGCTCCATGGCATGGAGGGTTCTATGAGCGGTTGGTTGGCCTAGTGAAACACTGTCTTAAGCGCACTCTGGAAAAGCATCTACTAAATGACAGTCAACTTCTCACCGTCATCAAAGAAGTAGAATCTGTAATAAACTCGAGACCTCTGACCAAAGTTGGACCTGAGCTAGACCATATATTAAGCCCATCTGATTTTCTGAGTTTGGGAAAATGTGTAACAACAGATCCAACACTAGTGGAAATACCAGCAACCGGCTCACAACTGAAAGTCGATCTGATCGCAAGCTGGAAACGAGGCCTGAAGATTCTAGACGAGTTTAAAAGAATGTTCATCTGTCAGTACCTTGCAAGTCTGAGAGAGAGATTTCGTCAGGAACCAAAACAACCAAGAATCAGATCTCATCGCACGCCTAATTTTGGAGATTTTGTCCAGATTAGGGCGGATAGCAAAAATAGAAACAATTGGAAAGTCGGCAAAATTGTGGATTTAATCAAAGGTGCTGACGGCCAATGTAGAGTTGCCAAAGTAAAAGTGGATGACTCTGTTTTCACCAGGTCTATTGGCCATCTGTACCCACTTGAGGCTGATAGTGAGGAAGGTGAGACACCGGGGCCAGAGTCAAAAAAATGGACGAGCAACTTCAGTCTCAGTACCTGGCATCAGTGTACCAGAGGCGATCGATCAAAATAGTCGTGAGAATAGTCCAGTACATGACACAGATGTAAATGTAGACCATATCCAAAGTAGTGAAGATTACATTCCCCTTGTCGATAATGATGCGAGAAAAGACACTAACGATGAACCAAGTACGTCAGGGTATAACGATAAATCGGGATTGATTACTCCTGTTGATGTACCACTGAATGACGTAGCAGGAAGAGAGAAGCGAAGCGCTGCGGTCCGGGCCCGGGAGAAGATCCTTGAGTGGACCAAGCATCTCTTCACCCTGCTGCAGTGAACTGTTTTTGCTGCGGGGAGTGTCGCGTACAACGCGAGTTGCCATAGACAAAAATGACAGGTGAGCTTTTGGCGCGAAATGTCATGTGAATGGCGATTATGTCTGCAACGAGCGCGGACGGCGAGGACCTGACAAGGGTGAGTCAGCTACCTCTTCTTTATGTTGACTGTTATTCATATGGCATGGAAGTATGATGAAACTGTACTCGTATAGCAGTAAAGGAGATTGCCGACTTTTGGTACCAATATCGTCATTAAATTGTGTCACAACCAAAACGATACCAAAAACTTAGTTTAATTTTTTTAGCCAGAGGGATTTTTTTATTACTGAATTTAAAATGGGAAATCTGAGATCAATTAAAAAAGAATGTCTTGTACGATTTCCGCCGCCACCATGAAAAATGTATGATTTCCTTAAAACTGTATTTGACAGACAAAATCGGTCAAAATCTAAAAGGCCTATGACAGTGGCACCACCGTCTACACAAATGTATACAAAAATTTTAATTCCATAAAACTCCGCGGTTATTTCTTATACGAACTGCATCCAGCTGTCCTATACCCTGGAAAGTAACATGTTTGTCTCGTTCTTCCTTAAGACTACTTCTCACATGAGTGTAAAAGACAAAGCTAACATCATAGATACGTCTTAATACAATTAATTATGTATGTAGTTTTCTTGATCTTAGCACGAAAATTGACAGCTTGACATTCTGTCTTATTCTAAGTTTAAATATTAGGTACTTTATAAGACACGTCTTTTCAGTTTTGTGTCGAAGGTCGTAAATCATTTTAAATTCTTATTTATTCTATTTGGTACAAATAACTAGTGATATTTCGCTGATACTTCACTATACGAGACATTGAGCGTAAATGTAATGTTACAATATTTTTTATCTCACGATGTATCAAAATAGTTTCAAATAACTTTTTTTATAATAATATTTTAACAATCTGAATAGGCACAATAAAAAACCTAAAACAGGTATCCGAAATGGCATGTCATACGACTAAGTTAAGTGAAGTCTCGTCAACGTCAGGAATTAAAGTTATTAGGTGATTTTGTATTTGGCCGGTTGACAAATACTTTGACGATTTGCTACGCAAAAACTCACTTCGAAATCTGGAAATCAATCTCAATTTCCTATGGATCCCCGAATACGATTTTAATGGGATTTAGTGATTAGGAAAGGCAGTTTCTTGTTCTTTAAGATACAGTCGGTTTCGTGTTGACACAATGACTTTTGATTTGGTACGAGGCCCCATAGACGCGTCGGCAATCTCCTTTCCATATAATTGGGTCCAATAAACGCTAGTACAATGTGCTCCTGAGTAGTGTCATAGACATGGTGCGTAGAAATTGGACAGGAGCGAGCATTTCTCGCCCATCGCGACAGTCGACTCTAAGTTGGAGAAAACGTGGCGGAACTATGGGGAAGGTGGAGGTTCCCGGGGGGAACATAGTTCCCCCTGTCCGGCGGGTGCCAGGCTTTGATCAAGGCAAACTGTATTGACCGACCAGGAGCCTATGATCTAGGGGTGGACAGGGAGTGTGGAATCTCAGACGAGACAGACCTCCCTGTAACACAAAAGTGGAAGGCACCCGGGCACCAATGTGCTTAGACCGGAGCGAGTCGACTGTGTTGTCCGGCCTGACCGATGGCAGTGAATGTGTACGGTGGCATAGCCACAGCTGAGTAGTCATACTATGCTAATAAGATAATACGAGGCCAGTCGATTCATATCTCCAGACCCTATGAGTATATTATATACTTTTGAACTAATTTCATGGATGAATCTTTGTTGCCCCAATTATAATTAATGTGAATCCTAGGCATAATGTGATATTATCTCAAAGTGGGCGACACAATCCTTATTTGTGTGGACGTATTTGAGTTCGTTGCATAATTATTATTCTATTGAATCTAGAATTTGGTTACCAGATCAGTTTTTTATTTTTATTTGTATATGGGGAATCTAAGAAATATCCAAGAGTGACATAAAAACTATAGTAAAAACTATAAGTTTTAGGTGTATTAGACACAAACTAAATATGTACATAAATTTATCAAACCAGTATCACTTTGAAAGTACTTAAGCAACCAGATAAGGCGCTGTCAAGTCAAGTGAATAATACGTGAAGACATTAACAACGATAATTCTATATAGGTTAGTAATTACTCAACGAGGCAGGCATGATGTTCCATACGCTTAGCGAGTCGAGGTCGTGCGTCATGGCTAATAAGCAGGGACCGCAACTTTGGTGCCGATGACTGACGTATGACGTTTAGTCCGATATAGGATGTTCTTTTAATAACATTGCAATACCTCAATTCTTTATAATGAAATATTAAGAATTATTTGCATAAAAAATAATGTTCACATTAAAAAACGATGCAAGTATTATTTTTATTCGTTTTTTTACAGTAATGTAATTGTAACAAAAAATATTATTCTTCGTGTAAATAAAACAACATATTAACGGAAGGATTTTTTTATACATTTCACACGTACATTCAGGGCAAAATAGTTCTTGAACCTCTCGCCAATTACCAAAATTAGCGTCGCACTGGTCATAATTCCTATAACCGCACCTGGAGCAAATGTTGTTGACGATCAACCATTCTTCATCTAAATTAATTTCTTTTGATGGAAATGACGCCAATGACTTTAAAAATAGCTCTTTCCGCAAAACTTCTGGCAATCCAAGATTCCGAACCCATCCTCGAAAATTTAACATCTAAAACAATAAGTGTCAAGAAATAAAATTAACAATATCGGTATAATAAGTATTATAATATGGGGCCCGTGCTTTTCATTCTGATGACACCAATTTGACATCACGCTGCAACTATATCATCTCAAATTTGGTAACAAATGATAGGCGGTGAAAAACTTACTTTATCATCAAAATCGTATTCATTATTTTCATCTAAGTTAGAATTAAGATTTCTACTTAATATTCTAGCAATGCACTCCATTGTAAGTTCTCGTAATGACTTGGGAATCGAATTACTTCCACCCATATTTTACGTCCTTAACGACAATATCTACCAAAACTTCAGAAAAGTGACAATTAATATGGTATGTATTTTTTTTGTATAGATTAAAGATTGTTCTCTTAACTGCCAGTTAGGAGAAAAATCACCATATAGTCCACATATAACCCTAATACCACAGCGTAGCGGGAAGCTTCATACAAAATACGCGACCAACCCGGTAGGGTCAGGGTTGTCAAAAAAAATATCGTCCGTGGTAAATAAGTACACGCCCAGTCTGATGATAAATGGTCACCGTAGCCTATGGACGCTTGCACATACAGCGTTTATATGAGTTTAATAAGCACAACGTACCAGTCTGATATCCTTTAGTTATTATACTTCGATTCAAAATTTATAATCAAAATCTGTTCCAAACTACTAGGAGTCATGTTACATCGCGTGCTAGTAAAAATCCACTTCAATATTGAGAAAGATCTTTCTACCTCTACGGACGTAATAGGAGCATATTTGAATAAACGCCACAAGTTCATTTTTTCTGAGGGTTCATAGAGACTAATTTCCCTGTGGTTGTTCAGATCAGCCATATTTTCCATAATCTGTAATCCACTATTTTTTTTTAATAGTGTTCTATGTTTTCTGTATATGTTTTTTCCCTTTTCATGTAGCATAATCTTAGATAATTTTGCGGTAACAGTTTGAACCACACGCAACGACTCGCTCAATGCCAAAGATGAATTTTGTATATGTCTAGTAGAATCAACCAAGATGCTGCAATGTTCTGTTATGAAAAATATGTTCTCTTTTACGTTAGGTTTACGAATTGCTAACTTTGCTCTTCTCACTTAGGCTGCATTTTGTTCATTTAAAGCATTAATAACATTAGTGATTTCATCAAAATACTTCCTGTAGTACATGCACGCCTCAATCCACGTATTCCAGCGTGTTATAACGGGCCGTGGTGGCTGAGGTATGTCAGGGTAAAGTTGTCTCAATACTGACATTCTTGAGGGCGATTTTAAAAATGCTAATTTTACACTTGCTATTAATTCATTAACATCATCGTATAATTCTCTAATTTTCTCTGCAACACGGTTTAGCCCGTGGGCTACACATGTTACGTGTGTTAAATTTGGGAAAATGTCGTTTAGTGAGCGGCCTGCTTTTAACATATACGGAGCTCCATCAGTGAGAAACAATGCCACTCTTTCATGATAAGTATCACTTTCAAACAGTTTGTTTAACGAGTTAATCACTAATTCTTTAATAGTAACATTATTGGTTTTGGCCAGAACTTGACAAGCGATAAGGTGTGGTTTGCTCGCGTTGGTTTCCTTAAGAGCTCCGACAATCACATTTGCAATTTTTTGCTGAAGTCTGTCTTGTGTCTCATCCACACTTACGTAAATATATGAATTACCTATATCTTGCCGTATAGAAGCGTAAGTCTTTTGAAATGTTTTTTGTAAAAAATTACACCTTAAGTTCGATTCTGACGGTATACTCACATTATTTGCATATTTTCCGCTAATGCATTTTTCAATAAAATTGGAAAAGTTCTTATTTTTTAATTGATTCCAGGGTATATTCGAAGCTATCATAAATTTTGTTAAATCCATATTGAAATCATGCTGTGTCATTTTTCCTCCTTCTCGTTCTATATGCTTTTTTGTTTTCAAATGTTTCTCTATTTTACTTGCTTTTCCTGTTAAATATTGGTCACAGCAGGAGCAGTACATTTTTTCATTTTGTAAAATAAGAAAAGGAAATTTCTGCAAATACGATTCCATAGCGAAGCAATAATATTTCGGTTATATTTTACCAATGAAAAATAATTAAACAGAAATTGGTTGTCATTTCCCACAATCTTGGTTTTAACATGACAAAGACAATTATGTTTTTATACGTGGCCAGTACGTGGAAAACTCTTAACTCAAGTTTTAATATCAGTAAACTAAAGAGGCTAATAAGTTGTTATTTGATTAAGTGTATATAATCTAGATAACAACACTCTGTATTTAGCTTGACGTCGTACGTCTGTCATCGGCACCAAAGTTGCGGTCCCTGCTAATAAGGTAAAACATTAAGCGCTTTGGAAGTAAAAAAAACAGCTAAACTGCAAACATTAATACCGATAATAGTCTCACCTCAATATTCGAAAATCTGATGAATGGCACTTTCTTGAAAAACAATGCCTTTAGTTGTCCTCGCGTCTTTGGAAGATAGTGACAGAAAGTATAATTTTCACCAACGTTAAGAAGTGATTTGTGAGAAAGGTTTTAGTACCTACTAAGCTAAACCAAATTACTACTACACTGTATTATAAACCTAGCTAAACACTAATACAAAACCCGCTTGCACGTTAACTATTTAAAATGTTGTTCAGGAAAACGATAATTGAAAACTCCGTTACCACGAGTCGCAAAAAAATATCCTTATCTTATTAAATTACGAATTTGCATGGCCTTGTAAAATTGGTCAGCAAAGTTCTGTGTTAGAATTTTCCCGAATGGCAATAATAGCGAAACGGATAAGGATCGTAAAGGCAGCAAAAAGGCAGCGGATATCAATGACCAGAGAACAAACAACTTATAAATCAGACCACTCCACGAAAGTGTGTTCGGCTAAGAAAATAATAATAAAATAAAATAAAATATATAGGCATATATATAAGATCAGAAAAATGCACAAAATCTAATACGAATTATACCTACCTATTAAAACTATATCGACACTATAAGACCACAGTTACATGACATGCCATGGCAGCGAAGACCGTTTCATTATCTAGCTGCTACTTTCTGAGTTTACCGCAGACAATCAGGGGCGACTTTCTTTTATAATAAGCTCGATAGGGGACAGTTATGTCCAACCAACAGATATGGTCAACAGAGGAGGTAGGGGGCGAAATGTTCATCTGATTTCAAAATGCTCTGTTTCTCCCTTATTTCGGTCTACTTCCAGTCACAAATCTCAACGTCTGGCACCTCAGTCAGAGTGGTTGCGTTTGCCTAGGGGAGACCCGTAAACTTGCAAAAAATTCTGGAAAAATATCTGATCGCCTCAAGATTAGTTTTGGGTTTAGTCTATAGTTTTCGTATGTTGGTGTACGGGCGTACATAAGGTTAAATGAAGAAGAAGACGGATGTAAAATATTAACAAATTTAATGCAAACTGCATGTACAATAGGTATGTATAGATGGTGAAATAATAGCGGACGCGTGTGTGTGGTCCGGCGACCGTAGGCAAATAGAAGGAGGTGCGCTCGCGGCTGGCGGGGGGAGCCTCATCCCGCGCTCGCCCGATGACGTTGATCGCGTCGGCGCGAACATGCTGGGGGCCCTTGAAAGCCCTGCTTTCAAGAATCGTTCAGGAGACATATGCGGTTCAGTGCTCTCTTGATGACTCCTCTCGCAGTGTCGATGTCAGCGACCCGTGGTACTTCGTCTGAGCCATAATGAAGTTTCAGCACTCTCCCCAGGCGCCACAACAATGGGGGCTGATTCTCATCTTTTATGAGGACGAGGTCTCCTTGCTGTAGATCTCTGGCCCGTGTCTTCCATTTAGAGCGTTGCTGCAGCTCCATGACGTACTCTGACTGCCAGCGCTTCCAGAAGTGCTGCCTCATTTGCTCCAGCAGGTTGAAGCGATCCAGCTTGTTGACGTTGGTAGCCGTCAGGTCCGGAGCCGGAAGCGACATCAGCGGCCTGCCAAGGAGAAAGTGCCCGGGTGTGAGCGCTGCGTAGTCGTTAGGAGAGGAGGAGAGGGGGCAGAGAGGGCGGCTATTGAGGATAGCCTCAACTTGAGCGAATAATGACGATAGTTCCTCAAAGGTTAGGTGTGTATTGCCCATTATGCGCTTGATATGAAATTTCGCTGATTTTATGCCAGCCTCTACATAGCCGTTAAAGTTTGGAGCGTAAGCCGGCGCGAATTTAAATATTATATTATTACTAGATGCAAACTCTTGTATAGAACTTGAATGATGCTTAAAAAGGTCATTAATTTCGCGGGCAGCCGACACAAAATTTTTGCCATTATCACAGAAAATCTCTCTCGGCCTGGCCCTACGTGAAATGAAGCGACGCAGAGCGAGTATGAAAGCGTCTTTGGATAATTCGCTAACTGCCTCTAAGTGGACACACTTAAATCTAAGACATATAAAAAGACAAAGGTAGCATTTTGTTATCTTGCAACCACGCCCTCGCCGATCAGTGATAAAGAAGGGGCCCGCCATATCACACGCTACACTGCTAAATGGGAATCCAGGCTTAATACGCTGTGAAGGCAAATTACCCATAATATTAGACATAGTTCTGCCATAAAATCGAGTGCAGATGACGCAGCGTCGTGCTGTGCGTCGTGCTAAGTCCCTACCCCCAATGGGCCAGAACTGCTCGCGCACGGACGCTAACATAAGCTGAGGTCCCGCATGTAAGAGGCGTATGTGTTCATAACTGAATATTAACTTTGTGAATGTGTGTTTGGAACAGAGAAGTATAGGATGTTTTGTTGAATAATCATATTTAGATTTATCTAGCCTGCCCCCCACTCTCAGGATTCCCTGAGAGTCAACAAATGGTGTTAATGATGTAACACGTGATTTGGGGCTTAATTTTTTATTGCTAACTAGTGCATCTAACTCTTTGGAGAATGATTGCTGTTGTGATAGCTTTACTAAGACGGTTAAAGCGTTATTAAGTTCAATAGTGGTTAGCGGTCCCTTTGTGTGTAGTTTTTTACACTTAATATCAATGAAACGCAATATATATGCAACTATACGTTTAAGTTTACTAAATTGTGAGTATTTCTGAAAGTCTATAGGGGTATCTAATGTGATATCTACGATGTTAGTCAATAAAGAAGTTATAGGTTTGAATTCAGGTAAATCGTCACGTGACTTAAAGTCGGTACTAAGAACCGGCCAGTTTTCTTCAGGCTCTAGAAGAAATGAGGGTCCATGCCACCACAGCTGATGAGACTGAACATGCTGAGGGTCAACGCCGCGTGATGCTAGATCAGCGGGATTGTGAGCTGTAGGGACATGGCGCCAAGCGGATTTCTCGGTAAGCTCTTGAATTGTCGCGACGCGGTTTGCGACGAACGTTTTTAGCTTAGATGGACAAGTGTTGATCCAAGCGAGTACCACACTGGAATCGGTCCAGTATATACAACGAACTATAGGTTTACGAAGTGCCTTGTTTACCGACGAGGCAAGGCGACTGGCAAGAAGTGCTGCTGACAGCTCTAAGCGAGGTATAGTGGTGGCCTTGGTGGGTGCGACTCGTGATTTGGCACATAGAAGGTTCACGGTTTGTTTACCAAGTGATGAAGTTGATTTGATGTATATGCACGCACCATACGCAGCCTGCGACGCATCGCAGAAACAATGGAGTTCGATAACAGAGGGCAAGTCATTGTCAATAAATACATTTCTAGGCACTGTAAGAAGCTTTAGGTATTTTATATTATCTATGAAGAGTGCCCAGGTGTGCTTTACATGAGTAGGCACAGGTTCATCCCAATCTAGTTTGAGAGACCAAAGCTTTTGTAATAATATTTTGGGTTTTACTGTGCACAAAGTTAAAAGACCCAAAGGATCAAAGATCTTAAAAGTTGTAGACAAAATTGAGCGTTTTGTAACTATGTTGGATGAAGGATTATTGTCTATGTTAAAATGAAGGGTGTCCTGATTAGGGTTCCACAATAGTCCTAGTGTATGAAGGGATTGGCTCAGAGCTAAGCTGTCATTTTTTATGTTACCAGCTTCTGAGTCAATCAAAATTTGCGAGTTAGATCGATATTTACGTAAATTAAAGCAGCCTAGTGAAAGTGACTTGGACACGGCCTGTTTAATGTTAAGTAGGTCAGTCTCGGAATCTGCACCGGTAAGTAGGTCATCGCAATAGAAGTCATTTTGTATGACACTCCTAACAGATGAATCAGGTGACTCCTCACCGAGCTGCCACAAGCATCTTGCCGCCAAAAAACTGGCGCTAGAGAAACCGTATGTCACGGTATTTAGTCTGAGCGTTCTAATTGGAAGTGATTCATTTTCACGCCACAGAATCAATTGTAGGTCACGATCTAACTCATTCATAACGACCTGCCTGTATTGCTTTTCAATATCACCTGACAGGACATACTTGTAATGTCGAAATCTCAATAAGATGTTGAACAAGGAATCTTGTATGTTTGGTCCCACCATTTGTATATCATTTATGGAGAATCCGGACTTAGAGCGCACGCTCGCGTCGTACACTACTCTGAGTTTAGTAGACTCGCTGTTTTCCTTAACAACGGCGTGATGTGGTAAGAAGAACGAGTTAAGGGGCTTTTCAACGATGGCGTCAGAAAGATGGCCAAGATCGCGATATTCTTGTATGAAGTCGGAATACATTTGCTTTAATTCTGGTTTCTGATTTAGGCGTTTCTCTAAGTTGAGAAATCGCCTTTTAGCTAAGAAGTAGGTATCACCGAGGCAGTCAGGAGTATCAATAAGTGGCAACCTAACACAAAATTGCCCGTTCTCTAAGCGAGTTGTGTTTTGTATGAAGTGCGATTCACTTTCACTTAAAGTGGGCTTAGACTCATGACGCGTAGGGAAATCTTCATATTCCCAGAATTTAACGAGTTGTGATTCTAAATCAGCCTCCTTTTCGTTAATAACAAATTTGCAAGATATAGTTTTAGCAGGTTTGTCCTTGACAGAGATGGGACCAGCAACTAACCAGCCTAACTTGGAGCTATGAAGAATGGGCAACTTGTTCCCTAGAGGGCGCTGCTCTGAACCGATGAGGTCCCAGAAGATGTCAGCGCCTAAAAGAACATCAACTCGCGATGGCTGATTAAAGGTAGGGTCTGCTAATTTTATAAACGATGGTATATTAAGATGGTTCAATGAGATATGGTTCTTAGGAAGTGTTTCAGTTATATGAGGAACTACTAGAAATTCATGATCGCGAACGAATGTACTCTGCTTAGACCTCATAAGTGCAGAGCAGCGTTCTGGAATGATGTTAAGAGGATTATCACCAATACCTAAGATGCTGGTGGCTGTGGAACGTTGTGAAGTCAGCTGAAGACGCGACTTTAAGTCACTAGTGATGATAGAAGACTGACTACCGCTATCCAGGAGTGCCCTGACCGTTTCTACTTTATTGTTTAACGGATTAACAATATCAATTAGCGCTGTAGACAACAGAACTTCAGATGTGGTTACTGCTGACAGGACTACAGAAGAAGAATGAGAGCTCTCAACACTACCATTGTTGTCGCCAGAAGGGCCTACTAGAGCAGGGGATGTTTGTGTGTTTGTGTTGTATTTGTGTAAGATCGTGTTATGACGCCTCTTACATACGCGACATCCTCCCAGTCGGCAGCGGCTCGTGTCGTGGTCCGGGCGCAAGCAGTTGTAGCAGAGCTTGAGTTTAGCTGCTTGAGCCCACTTTTCGTCAATTGACAGGCTACTGAAGACTTTACAATCGAAGATACGATGCTTCCCTTGGCACACGACGCACGGCCGCTTAGCGTTATCAGTCGCTGAAATAACAAAAGACTTGGTGTGAGGCATTTCTGGCTTTAATTGAGGCTTAA
Source organism: Eudemis profundana (assembly GCA_947034925.1). NCBI lineage: Eukaryota > Metazoa > Arthropoda > Insecta > Lepidoptera > Tortricidae > Eudemis > Eudemis profundana. Next base: position 12,253,104 of record OX344815.1, on the reverse strand, counting down.
ATTGTTTGTCCCTTTTGGATCTAAACAATGTTTCTAAAACATCTGCACGAGATTTTAAGAATTTTTTAAATTCATCAAGTGTGGGGAGCTCAACTAAATTATTACGATGCTCTTCCCATTTTGTACGAGTAGCTTGGTCTAACTTTGTCGTAACCATATGTATGATGATGGTGTCCCACTGATCGGTGGGCTGACCGAGCGTTTTCAACGCCCGCAAGTTTTTGGTCACGTGATCGCTGAGGAATCTAAGCGCCTTATCTGATTCTCGTTGCAAGGGTTCAATGCTAAATAAGGAGTTAAGATGGTTAGTAATAAGTTGTCGGTTATTATTATACCGATCGCACAGAAGGGACCACGCTTCAGAATAATTATCAGCTGATACCTCTAAGTTTGAAATGACGCGCGCGGCCTCACCTTCTAAATATGAACATAAATAATGGAACTTATGTATCGGTTGTATCCTGCTATTTTTGTGTATAAGAGACTCGTAGGTATCGCGGAATTCAAGCCATTTAAAGAAGGTTCCGTCGAACTTATGAATTTGTATTAACGGCAATTTAAAGCCTAATGAGTCATGACACTCTCGATGACTAGAACAAGAATGAGAAGATGAAGCCTGGGTGGCATCGTGAAAGGTCTCTTTAGGCTTACATGTTTCAATCATAGACTGAGCTGTGGCGATGACAAGATGAAGACTTTCTTCTATATTATTCCTTTCGTCAAGTTCTGCCGCGAGGTTGCCTTCATTCAAGAGTTCTATACGAGTTTGCAAGATCTCAAATCTGTTATTAAGTTCCAGGAATTTATTCAACTTTAACGTTAATTCATTGATTTGAATTGAGGTTAATGTGGCATTTTGGCCGAAGTTATTTAAGTAGGCACTAAATTTCGTAATCTGTCCTTTAATAGAACTTCGTTTAACCTTGAGATCGGAATGCGATTCACCTGTTAATGGCAAATTAATAGACAAAGGTGACAATCCCGCCTTTTTTTCACTTTTATTAGCCACGGGATTAGTTTCCGGCATGTTTCACGTTTAAAATGCAAATAAAGAACGTTACGCAAACTATAAAATCAATGAAACAACGAATTTCAACAAGTAATAGAAGTAAACACACAAGTTGAATAAATTACCGTTAAGATAAATTATGAAGTTAATAGTTAGAAGTAAAATTGCGAACGGCTTACGCTCCTTTTGTTATCGCGCTCAGGAATGCAGCCAGATGTTGCGGTCGGCCGATGGAGCACTGCGCCGGGCGGGATTGAACTGCACCGCGTGGCGAGTTAGTGGCCGGATTCGATTCTGGTTTGATTCTCACTGAAATGCGTATGAAGATGGGTTTTACGATGGGAACGTAAGCTGGTGGTTGAAATATGATGCTGGGATGCAGATAAATTAATGCAATAAAAAAGGGTGAAAGATGCTTCTAGAATGAAAGGGCTTGGAAAATAATATGCAAAAGATCGGCGTAGATTCGGTAGGCAGAAAGAAGATAGGTATTTTTTAATAAGATATGCAGGAAAATTATTTTAGCGCAAAAATATATTAATGGTTGGGCAGAAAACGATGTAAGAAGCAATTAGACACTCAATCAATATTAGGATGCTGTAAGAAAACACAGATTAATTAGGATGTAGCTACCTTTCAAAGAAGAGCTGCCATTAAGCACATGTGGCGGTGCAAACAGCTTAAGAAGCAAGGTAGCATTTATATGCAAAATAAATGATTTTCACAGGATGGCGAGGTCTAAAATATGATGCAATAAAGAAAAGAAGATAAGATGGTCGTTTGAATATGAGGTAATATGAAGAATAGTATTTCACACACGGCAAATGAGGTGCTATCGCCTTTATATGGTCAAATTGAGGGGGATAAGATAAGGAAATGATGGGTAAGCTCACGGCACTCTCCTTGGTACGATGTTTGATGCGTGCGGCGCACAGCTCCTTGTCCGGCCGGCGTGGAGTTGACCTTTGTTCCCTGTCGATCGCGCGGCTACCAAGATGTTTTTCTTGATCCTCCAGAGTCCTGCGTTGATTATGGCAGCTGTGATGCTCTGGACTAGCGCCGGCACAGTAGGGAATGAAGATGCTTCAACAGGAATCTTGATGTAGGCGGCACGGAGTTCCGGCGTGGCGATGGCGTGTCGCGGCGCGATATTTATTGTTTTACCGGCTTGGAGAGAAGTTACGTGCCCACCCGGGGGCGCCAAATTATGTACGGGCGTACATAAGGTTAAATGAAGAAGAAGACGGATGTAAAATATTAACAAATTTAATGCAAACTGCATGTACAATAGGTATGTATAGATGGTGAAATAATAGCGGACGCGTGTGTGTGGTCCGGCGACCGTAGGCAAATAGAAGGAGGTGCGCTCGCGGCTGGCGGGGGGAGCCTCATCCCGCGCTCGCCCGATGACGTTGATCGCGTCGGCGCGAACAGTTGGTAATCTCGAGGTAACATTGCCAGAACAGTAGGGCGTTGCTAAATACCTGCCAGAAGGTCCTGAAGTTGTAAGATTAGGGTCCAAATTTATCTTATAGCCTCAAGGCTGATTCTTGTATATGTTGTTGTATACTCCCCAAAATACGAGTATACCCAATAACAGAACATGCAAAATGACAGAACATTAGGACGTTGCTTTCAGCCCCCAGACGAGGTCAAAGTTGTAGGTCTCAGGTACTAAACATATGAAAAATTGTTGGTTTATACGTGTTATCACCTGTGACATTAAACGAAAGGGCTCGCTGTGAGAATCTCAAATATATTCCCTCCCTCCTTATCTTCGAAACTATTGGACCTAAAATACAGAAGATTATCCTTTACCTATAGATTACAGGAAAACCTAAAACGCGAGTCTAACTCGCACCTGTCCGGTTTTTTAGTAACGCTTTGGTACAGTAGAAATTCTTTTTCTAGAGCGAATTCACTTAGCTTTGTACCTGACGAACAATACTCATTATCTGCATTGTTAACTGTGGCCACAACTTCGACTTCGAGATGTAAGGCATTATGTGCACATAATTTTTACACTAAATTAGTCTTTAAGTCGAGCAAAATAAGGTTTACTCTTAAACAAAGAGAACACAGATGTTGGTCACTTCGTAAGTGAAAGAGCAGTGAAGTACGTATCGATGCTTAGAAAGACGAACGATGTATTCTCTTTGTTTAAGTGTAAACCTTAATTCGTTTGACTTAAAGACTAATTTAGTGTAAAAGCTATTTGCACTTATAATGCCTTACATTTCGAAGTGGTAGTGGTGGCCACAGTTAACAATGCAGACAATGAGTATTGTTCGTCAGGTACACAGCTAAGTGAATTCGCTCTAGAAAAAGAATTTCTACTTTACTAAAAAAGTGATGTTCTGGTTTTACCTCAAGCCATGGTACCTACAAGCGCAATCTATATCAATAGCTTAAAGCCCGTTTCGTACAATTAAAACGTGATTTATCACCTAGCTTGAATGCACAATTAGTCAGAGCTCGAGGCAGTTTAGCCAAAGAGGCACGTGCGATCGGACCAACAGCCAATGTTTCTTAAACAAACGCAAACGTACACAACACTAAAGATAACAAAGCGAGCACTCGCTGAAGTTAAAATAGGTCGCTAACTCCGGCGTCGAACCAGCCTACTTCAAACTTGGAGCCACTGTAAACTTCAATTAATTTACTTTATTTAATCAGTGATATTCGATAATTTCGAAAATGCACAAGCTATTAATATTAGGACGCACGCTTATTTCGCAATCAACTCATTGCAACGTTGCAACATCCGATAATGAACACATCCCACTTGCAACAGATACTTATTGTATCCACGGGTACCTATGGGCGGTGTAAAATGATGCCTCAAATGAATGGGAAACCTACAACGAGTGTGATGGACGACTTGAAATCTCAAGGTAACGCGCAATATTAATCAATGCACTCCTACGAAAATGCACAAACACAATTGATAATATTTCGAAGAACGGCGAGCTTAAACGTAGATATCTCACTTTTGGCAACAGAAACGTGTCATATTTGGTTTCGCAGAAGCAGATTTTGTTTGTTTGTTGGAGCGGTATTGATGCACTAGCTAGACTCGAGATATCCTCATCTACAGGTGATTTCTGTCTGGGTCGTGGAGCAAGAAAATAAAGCATAATACAATATTCAAAGGTGAACCTAATGATGTTTATTATTAATTCTTATCACCAATATTTGTAATTATTTTTCAGATCATAAGTAGAAAAAAAAACATTTTTGCATAAAATTTGGTCACCCTACTCAATGTGACGTCTTGTCTCTTCCCATGACCATGACTTACTTAGTTTATGATTAATTTTACTTGAAAATAAGAAAATTTTGATTAATGCTGTTTTGATCAAAAGCTATCATAAGATAATATTGACCAGTTATAGAGTCACGACCTAGAAATCACCCTGTATATAACATACATCTGTTCGTCGAATACTATATCAGAAGAGCTTGTGGCAGTGTAAAATCTACACCTAGCACTTGTCCCATATCTCACCACTTGTGTTACTAGGAAAGTTATGTTGGAGTATATTTTATCCTTAAATTAGTTCATTAGTCATTTATTTACGCAGCAATGCAGCAACAAACAAAATTTAACAGTTCGCCATTCTTTTTTGCACGGAGGTAGTTTATGGACCGAAGAGTTACATAGACTACTTAATGTATGTTCTAATTGTAAACTGTAATACAGACGTACATATCGAACACCTTGGCTAGCCATAAAGGATTAAAGGAGCAGAAAGTGTAGGTTACTTTTTGTACCAAAAGCATATCTAACATGTAATATTCTGTTTGTTGTGAATGTGAGCAAACGCACACAAAATTACAGGCTGGAGCTGACCACATATCTACGGGACTTGACACGGTGGAATAAAATAGCAGGTTAATTACAGACTTACTTTGGACACAAACAGAAATGTACCAACAGTACATTACTTTGAGTACATACATATTAGTTTACACACAATCGACTAGTAACACAAAGGAAGGATGACCCCAGTTTCTAATGGACTTGCCTTGTACGAGTATGACGGACAGCCAGGATTTCTACTAGCGATAAAAGCAGGTCAAACAGAATAATGGGCTCATATTACTGCAGTTATATTATTAGGTATGTTTTATTTAGTTTTAACCTTGTTTAGAACTGTTGTATTACTGGCTAATCAAAATTTGAATTTATATTTCTTTTACATTTTCACTATATTCTCAATGATGTCTTTATGTCACTTCAATAAACAAAGTCAAAAACATCATTCGTTATCAGCACGAATATTCTAATTTTACTTAGAAATATACGTTTATTTTGCTTGTTGTGCATTTAAAAGTGAATAGGCAAGTTTGTATTTTGTGTACGTGTAAAATTTGTGAAAATCCGTGAAAATATTTAACAGTTCACGTATATTTTCGAATATTTTTTTGTTGTGACATCGAACAGCTGTTGTATATGTAAATATGTCAACTAATTCTATTTCTGGTATAAAAGCACTTATAAATAGAGATGGATATTCCGTATGGAAATTCAAAATCCGTATGTACCTTATGCATGAAGAGTTATGGGAGACCATCGTCGGATACCCTGATGGTAACGACATTTCTGCAGATAAAAAGGTACGTAACGATCAAAAGGCGTTATCGAAAATATGCCTCACTGTAGACGGTATGGCCATCACCCATGTGAGATCATGTAAGACAGCCAAAGAGGCGTGGGATGCTCTTTCGTCCGCTTACGAGGACAAAGGATTAGGGCGACGTATAAGCCTCGAGAGAAAACTGTATAGATACTGTCTTGAAGATTTTGGCTGCAATATTGAGACATACATAAATGCTGTGATGACAACTGTGCAAGATTTAGCCGATATTGGCAAAATAATGGAAGATGCTTCAATAGCTGCGATTCTTCTAGGAGGTTTAAGTCCTCAATATGCACCCTTAGTAATGGCTTTGGAAAATTCCAATATAGACATTACGGTAGATCTGATAAAGACCAAATTATTGAATGAATTGAATAAACCAGCTTTAGATAACCCAGATACTGCTCTTCGTACTCGAATGAACCAAACCAGACCTTCTACATCCAAATCCAAGAAACCCATAGTGTGTTATGACTGTATGGAGCCAGGACATAAGCGTCCAGATTGTCCCCACAAAAAGGACAAGAAGAAGAAACCCACTAATCACAAAAACTCTCTGTGTGCACTGAATGCCAATGACAGATTAGAGCGTGACAAATGGTTTATTGACTCTGGAGCGTCTGCCCATATGACGTCACGAGATGATTGGATGGAAAATGTGAGAGATTCATCTTCTGGAACTGTGACCATTGCAAATGGAGAAGTATTGCCTAGCAAAGGTGTTGGAGATATTTCTATTAACAGTTGCGGTCAGAATACAGATGTAAAGAAGATTACAGATGTGGTTCACGTACCGAACTTGAAATCTAATCTTATTTCAGTCAAGAAGGCGGTAGATAAAGGTTTTAGCGTAGTTTTTGATAAAAATGGTTGTAACTTTTATGATTCTGATGCTTTTTCTTGTAAAGGTGATGTAATTTTACATGGTTCTATTTGTGGCGGACTGTATTCTTTAGATTGTACGGTCAACCCAACGCGTCAACTATCCGCTTTTGAGACACACTCCGATGTTTCTAGCTTCAAGCTTTGGCATAGGCGACTGGGTCATTTATGCCGCATCGGTATGGATCAGCTCAAGAAAGGACACGCGGTAGGCGTCGACTACACAGAAGTTGACAAGGAGCCATGCATCCCTTGTATTGAAGGTAAGCAAAACAGGAAACCATTTAAGAAAGTTTCACAAAAAAGATCAACAGAAGTTCTGGAACTCATTCATTCTGATATTTGTGGACCCCTGCCTGAAACGTCATTTCAAGGCAATAAATATATTTTATTTTTTATAGATGATTTTTCTCGTATGACTTTTGTCTTTTTTATTCCTTCAAAAGCGGAAGTAAAGAAAATGTTTTGTAATTTCCAGCTCTCAGTAGAGCGGGAAACGGGAGCCAGAGTTAAGACCTTGAAGAGTGACAACGGGAAAGAATATGTCAACAATGAATTCTCGAGCTACTTAAAAAGTCAAGGAATTCAGCATCAAACAACAGTTCCCTATTGTCCACAGCAGAATGGAATTGCAGAGAGGACAAATCGTTCTATTATGGAGAAAGTAAGATCAATGCTTTCTGACAGTTCTCTTTCTTCGGCCTACTGGCAAGATGCTGCAGAGATGGCTGTGTATCTCAAGAACAGATCTCCTCACCGAGCTCTCGAAGGCAAGACAGCGTACGAGAAGTGGTATGGTAAGATACCAAATCTATCTCATTTGCGTGTATTTGGATGTAGAGCTTTTATCCATGTCCCCGAGTGTAGTCGGAAGAAATTGGATATGAAAGCATCTGAACACATTTTCGTTGGATATTCTGATGATCCAAGAAGTTATTATTTTAGGGACGTTAAATATCCCAGACGGCTTGTGAAAAGCAGAGATATTACTTTCTTTGAACATGATTTTCAAGATTTGAAAAGTAAAGGTTGTGTTCGTAAGTCTGATGTTGATTTAACTCAACCAGCATTTGCACCTCTTTTGCTAAGTTCACAAGAACATTCGTCAAATACTTCTAAATCGACTGGCGTGGTCATCGAAGATGAGCAAATTCAACTTCAACCCGATATTGCGCGTGTATCAGAAGATTTTGAGCCTGATGTTGCAGAACCGTGGTATAATGCTGTTACTCAAGATGAGTCGGTTCAATCCAGTACTGCACCTCCATCAGAAGAAATTGATTCCGATACTGAAGTCGCAGAACCAAGGTACAATTTGAGACCTAGAAAACCCAATTCTGCTGCCAATTGTGTATGCATGCAGACTTCATCCCCTCAGGTTATGGATGAACCTACAAGCTATTCACAGGCTATGAATACAGAAGATAGGGATAAATGGCTTCAAGCTATGCAGGATGAATATGAGTCACTGCTGGAGAAGAATACGTGGGTTCTCGTTAACAGACCAGATAAGAAGGTCATTCCTTGCAAATGGGTATATAAGTTGAAGAAAAACGCGCATGGTGATATTATTAAACATAAAGCAAGGCTTGTCGCGAAAGGATTTAATCAAGTCTATGGTGTTGATTATTCGGAAACTTTTTCTCCTGTCGTCCGAAACTCTTCGCTTCGTTTATTGTTCGCGTTGGCCGCAGAAACAGAAATGAAAATGCACCATCTCGACGTGGATACGGCATTCTTGAACGGAGATTTGGAGGAAGAGGTGTACATGAATCAGCCAGAAGGATTCTCTATACCTGGTCAAGAAGATAAGGTACTCTTGCTGAAGCGTTCGCTTTATGGTCTAAAACAAGCTCCGAGAGCTTGGTATAAGAAGTTGACGGAAATTTTAAATTGCATTGGTTTTAATCAAACTCCTTCCGAAGCATGTATTTATACCAAGAAGGTTGGTAAAGAGTTAATAATACTCGCTTTCCATGTTGATGACATTGTCATATTCTATAAAGAAAATAAAACGCTCAATAATGTCATATCTGACTTAAAGACTTATTTCAGCCTAAAAGTCATAGGCCCATTAAGTTATTATTTAGGTTTAAATATACACTGTAAACCTAACGAGATCAAATTATCGCAAGAAAGCTATATTCGCGATTTGTTGCAAAAGTTCAACATGTCGGATTGTAAGGCTATGCCCACTCCTTTGGATACTAAAAAGTTGTTGCCGTGTGAGAAAGGTAATGTTGATGAGTCTTCATTATATCCATATCAGAAATTGATTGGATCCTTGATGTTTCTCGCCGTTAATTCCAGGCCTGATATTGCTTATGCAACGTCATATTTAAGCCAGTTTAATACTAAATATGATAAGACGCATTGGATTGCAGCAAAAAGACTGTTACAATATTTAAAAGGAACTATCGATTTGGGCATTACTTACAGGAAAGGCGGTGGATGTTTAGTTGGCTATGCGGATGCGGATTGGGCTAACTGTCCTGTAGATCGTCGTTCCTATACTGGATTTTACTTTTCTATGGCTGGTGGAGCAATTTCGTGGGAGAGTAAGAAGCAAACTACCGTTGCACTGTCATCTAGTGAAGCGGAATACATGTGCTTGTCGAGTGCGGCAAAGGATGCTGTGTTTCTCAAGCGGTTGATGTTTGAACTTACTGGTGAGTCAATTACTGTTCCCATTTATAATGATTCGCAGTCTGCCCAGAAGTTGGTACTGAATCCAGTCCACCACAATAGAACCAAACATATTGATACTAGATTTCATTTTATACGTGATTTATTAGCTAAGAACGTTATTAGTGTCGTTTATACTCCTACTTTGGAGATGTGGGCTGACGTGCTCACTAAGCCATTAACTCGCATAAAGCATCAGAGTTGTGTAAAAGGAATAGGCTTATGTTTATAATCTTATTTTGATTAAGGGGGAGTATGTTGTATTACTGGCTAATCAAAATTTGAATTTATATTTCTTTTACATTTTCACTATATTCTCAATGATGTCTTTATGTCACTTCAATAAACAAAGTCAAAAACATCAAGAACTGGGAATAGAATAGGTATTTTATGAAACTATCTTACCTCTTCTGCATTACCGTTTGGCCTGTACCGAGATAAGACAGGTCTGTTTCTTGACCTATTTAAAGGTGATTCCGAAATGGAGGCCATTGTTTTGAATTTATATTCACTCTCACAGAATTGTCCGTAGATTGAAGCGACACTAAGGTTAATTATCCTTCACTGTCCGGTGTTTAAGGAGGAAACATGTTCCAATAATTACTGCTGCTCGTGGCACTAGCAAAAGCGATAGCGCATTTTATGTCGACAAATCACACATCCGGAGGAGCGACGACTGAAGCCCGAGTGTGAATCAACCGATTACAAATAACGTCCACCACTTTTGCTGCCCGTGATAAACTTTTATGGTATTCTCCACACTAACACTCTTATCGGGCTGGAGATTCCAACGATGGAAAGTGAAGTTTTAAATCGGCAGTATAAAAAACAAACCCTTGAAACTATTGTAATAAAAGCACCGAAAGCGGGCTTTACCATCAACGAGACGCAAAAATAGTCACACACTGGTTCATTGGAATGGAAAGGAATTCGAAGGCAAATATAGTGCTTCCAGGGAACTCGCGCAAACCTGGAGCAATGAATTAATTAAAGGTGGCAATTTATACGTGTAAAATTAATCGAACACGAGCGACGTTTAAAAGAATGTCAATTGAATCATACGTCGCGACGTCAAATTGCAAACGCGTTCTGTGCTATCGACACTGTATGAGTATGAGTCGTGATCGGTGCGCGGACCGAGGATGACCATAGGGACATCGCATCGATGCCACGCGTCTGCTGGGCCAACCTCGGCGCCCGAGGGCCGAATAGCGGTCGCGAATTCCTACTCGTAATTCAAATGGCACCGTAGATACGTGCCGCATGAACAAACGGTTCGTATGACCTAATAATTCGAGTGATAAAATATGTTTCACGTTATGCATATGACGAATGCGTGGTGAATAAAATTAGTTTTTAGGGTAACATTAGAAGCAAACCTATGAAGAACTTTCTATTTTAATACCATTTAACTAATATCACTACTCGCTTTTATCCCCTCCGGAGTGTTACGTCAAAGTCGTAAAATGTCCAGTCTCGAAATTGCGTCCAGATCGTAAGAAGTCCATATCTTACAACGTCTAAGTCGTGCCACTTCTAAGTCTCCGACGGTCTAAATCGTGAAATGTCTAAATCGTAAAATGTCAAGTCTTTACTAATGTCCAAGTCTCGGGCGGTCCAAATCGTGAAATGTCTAAGTCGTAAAATGCCCAGTCTTACACTGCAAGGAAGAGCATGCATCAACAAACACAATTCGCTAGGGTTGCCACCCATTGCCTACCAAAAACCCGGCAAGGGTTGCCGCTATTTGAAAATCATAACGTGAGATTTTTATCATTTTGACCAACTTTTATTGTTCGGCCGTTATTCCTGCCATAGAACAAAATCACCCTTATACGTAAATGAGTCAATCCTCATTGACAAATTTTTCAATTTTTTTTTTACTTCCTAAAAACGATGAGGGCTTTTAACTAAAAAAAGTGAATGACATTTTTCGAAAAATCCACCAATGGGGATTGACTCTGTTGCGTATTAGGATGATTTTGTTCTATAGTGACGTCCGAACAATAGAAGTTGGTCAAAATTACAAAAAATGTAACGCAATAATTTTCAAATAGCGGCAACCCTAGGCCTTGCCGGGTTTTTGGTAGGCAGCCCTATACCATCGTGCTTATAATGCAATTGCCTTCATTATTATGTGAAAACGGTTAGGAAAAAGGCTGAGGGTAAAGATCATTGGGCGTTTTTGACCCGCTTTCCGAACTTTCGCTTACAGAGACCAAACTAGTTTTAAAATAGAGAATTTAATCTCATTTTTCTAAATATGTATTATTTTATGTATCAACCGGCAGAAAAAAGTTATTCAACAATATGTGTACGATTTTTTATCGTGGGCCAGGCATCAAGAAGTGATTGACGCGCCTGCTGCCTTTTTAAACGAATTAACAACTTTAGAACTGGATTTTATTTTTGTTCCTCTTTATAATTAAACAATATAACTACAGCAACGCAATATAACAGCACCTATACAAAGTATTTTTTAAATAATTCCAATAGTTCTGACTTAATTCATTGCAAAAATGCTATAATTATAAGAAACGATTTTTATTTTTTTCTCAATTCTCTTTTGGAAAATAAATAAATCTAAAACTAATAGCTTGACTAACGCCATCTAGTCGCAACTTCCTGAAGTAAGAAATCAAGTTTCGCACCGTGACACTGGTTATTTTACGATTTTGACATTCTGCTACCTGGTTATTTTACGATCTTGACATTTTGCTACCTTGTTATTTTACGATCTTGACATTCTACTACCTGGTTATTTTACCAACTTGACATTTTCCTACTTGGTTATTTTACGATCTGGACACCTGGACATTTTACGACTTTGACGTAACACTCCGGAGGGCTTTTATCGTCGTCTCTGCTCCCTGAAAATTATGAATTACGCCTCTTTACGGCAAATGAATCCTTCACTTTTACTGAATCAAAACTCAAAAGGCTATATTTTTGGCCTGGTGGTCAAAATAATATAAAAGGAATAGACACATACAACTTAATTGACAGCCGGTATATGCGTACCTACAGGGCAGGGAGAGGACAAAGGTCGACCGAAATTTGTCGTACCTGACCCCCATGGATGCACAAGATGCGTACCTACCCCTGCTTTCAAGTAAGCTGTAGATACGCCTATAAATGCGTGTTGTTTCAAACCATTGCCGTGGTGATAACTCACGTAAGTAGTACTGTGAGTATTCATTATTAATTAAGATTGGTACTTACCGCTGAATTTTGTAGTTGATGAATATCCGGCACATGAAACAATAAAAACCAAACATTATTTTTCTTTTTCTACCTTTTTGTCGCAACTAGAAGAATTATCAGTTATTGATAAACTTACTAAGACAACAACATAGAGCAAAATCACCATCAGTTTCTTGCTCTAACAAGCATCTGACATCCATGAAAAGTCATGAAGTATTTTTCTGTCAGATATAATATGTATATCACCTTGATCGTTACCACCTAGAACGCCGACTAATCTATGATTTCTAATGCCGATTAAAACTGTCGTCATTTTTATGAATCACTAACCCTAACATATGTATGCTAGCATTGTTCCGATCCCAATTGTTTTATGACATGAAAATATAAACAATTGACGCCAGCCATTGCACATAACAATGCTAAACAACAAACGATATCGCAGCTTTCATGTGGAATTAAAACGAAATAAGGTATGTAGTCAACAGAACAGGTAGATTTTCTTTTAATTTTGTTAATCGACTTCCAAAAGATTATTATATCCCTTTTTAGGGATCCGCATTTTTAAATGTTGTTGAGATGTAGTTTCTGTGTGTCAAATATCACTCTAAATAGCCAAAATACAAGCTCAAATCGCGTTTTGGCTTTGCATATAGGTACTTTAATCTATTAGTTTATAATCTTAATATTTTACTCAATTGGCTACTTGACAACTTCTTTCTGTGATATGTTATAGAAACACCTCACAATAGTCTCAATAATAGAAATATTAGTGAAAAAACCACTTCAATATCATAAAAACTCACCGAGATACTACAATGTTAAAGTCACATTTTTAGTCTTTCCCAAATACGTGCCGAAACGCTCCCTACTGAAGCCCATTATACAGTGACGTCACTACTCATACGTTGTTTGGGGAAATCAATAACTTTGTTCTGCAACTATGTTAAAACTTGATTTTATTGTAACGGTTTTATAACAAAAGTTACTATAAATTTTATGTGTTATTTCCAGAGCTCGGAATAGGCCGTGCCTATTTACCTAAACTTCGCGGGAGGACGTAACTAAGAGTGGCAAATAATCAATTATTTTTATTGAACCCTGGTTTAATAATAATACATTATCTATATAAATTCACGCTCAGGGTTAGATTATTAATGAAATACAATTGCCTAATGCAGAAATTTTGAATGAAGTCGATTTTTGAGTTCTCAATATATCTTGTATTTCATTAATAATTTAACCCCGAGTGTGAATTTATGTACAGTATGTATTCTTATTAATCCCAGGAAATCCCGCGTTCAATAAAAATAAATAATTATTTTTGGTGGTTGTAGCCACTCTTAGTTACGTCCTCCCGCGAAGTTTAGGTAAATAGGCACGGTCTATTCCGAGCTCTGGACTTATTTCATTGTATTAATAGTTTTTATACTTTTAAAATGGACTTTCCCACCCAACTTTGGAGGCTCATAAAAAAAGTTACACGTTAGGTATCAATCAAACTGAAAACTTGAACATATTTCCTTATTATGCTTATTTTAACAGGATCTTATATAATTTTTACAAATTTCAGTTACAGTCAAGTAGCCAATTGAAAAAAGTTAAAAATTTCGAGAATTGGCTAGCAGGGTTTCCCAAACTGTGCGTTGCGACGCCCTAGGGAGTCGCGACACTGTCCCAGGGGCGTCGCGACACGGGAGTTTCAAGTCGCCGTAAGTTAAACCTATAACGACCCGCATGTCCCCCTGTTCCATCTATCCCTACCGGTTCACTAATGTTTGACCAAAAAATTATTGACAAATGGTCATTTGACAAACAACGTTTCACCAAATAATCATTTGGCAAACGAGACATTTGACAAAAGTATCATCTTACAAAAACTCACTTAGCAAATGATTAATTAGCAAACACTACACTTGGCAAATGTGTTAAACAATAAAATTTCAATTGACCTTTTTTCATTTCACCTAATAATATGTTTCGCAAATTAAGCATTTGTCCAAATGTCATTTAACAAAATGTTATTTCATAAAAAGTACTTCTTTTTTCAAACATTATGATTTAGTCTGTTGGGTAATTTATTCTGCTACCCTCTTATCGCCATAAGTTACAAGATTATATAGAAGGCAAGCAATCATGCATTATGGCTATTGGTGGTCATAATACAAACCTAACCTAACCGACAACCTAGGTTTTTTCCATGATTAGTCTAAATGCATCAGTTCGTTTTTGTTGGGGGACGCAGTTCAAACCCTAACCTAACCTAACAACCTAGTCTTTCTGGCAGCAGTTCGTTTTTGTTGGGGGACGCAGTTCAAACCCTAACCTAACCTAACAACCTACTCTTTTTCCAAATACTGTGTATTAATTTGACCCATACCATATCTATTATTAGATTTATTAATAAACGAAACACTTGTCAAATAATACATTGTACCAAACGTTTTTAGACCAAGAGTAATTTTGTCTGATAACGCAGTTGCTAAATGTTCATTTTGTCAAATGATTATTTATAAAATGTAAATTTAACTGTTGATCATTTGGAAAAGTGAGTCATTTGTAAAATGATTAGTAGTAAAATGATCAATTGGCGAAACATTTTTTTGCAAAACGTTGTTTGTCAAGTGTAATTTTGCCAAATGACTTTTGGTCAAACGGCAGGACACCATCCCTACCACCACATCCCCCCTGATAGCCCCATATTATCACAACTATTGCGCCACTTAGGCCTATTTTGCAATTGAACAAGATATTGCTTGTGCCACTGTTTCCAGAAGCCTTGTACCATCCTATTACATTGATCCCAGAACTTAACACGGCTTATAGGTACGGTTAAACAATCTCTTTCAGGGTATGCTGTAATAGGACTACCTGTTAGAAAATGCCCTGGGGTCAGGTATGGTGTTTCATTGATATCAGTTGTTGGCAAAGCAGTCAAAGGACGGGAATTTAAAATACCTTCTATTTGCACGAGTACCGTGTTCAACTCCTCGTAAGTCATGACAGATTCGCCCACAACTCTTTTTAAATGATATTTTACAGATTTTATTCCGGCCTCCCAGAGAGAACCAAACACCGGTGAATAACTTGGTATAAATTTAAAGGTAATGCCTGCATCAGCAGCATAAAGTTCAACGGCATTCTGGTGATCTACGGCAGACTGCAACTGATACAATTGATTTAATTTATTATTTGCAGACCTAAAGGTACTTGCATTATCACAATAAATAAACAAAGGTTTAGCTCTGCGAGCTATGAACCTTTTCAAGGCATTTAAGAAACATTCTGTCGTTAAGTCTGAGACTAACTCAATATGCACAGCTTTTGTTGTGAAACAAACAAATAACAGAATGTATGCCTTTTGAATAACAGGTTTCCTTGCTCTAAGCATTTTTATACTATATGGGCCACCAAAATCAATTCCGGTCCTCTCATAGACCCTTGACGGGTTTATCCTATCATAGGGCAGGGAACCCATCAATTGTTCGGCATTTTTAGCCTTTAACTTAAAACAAATTATACACTTATTAATAACGTGCTTAACTTCTCTAATTCCATTTATAATATGGTATCTTAAACTTAAATCTGATAGTACTAGCTTGGCGCCAGCATGCAACAAGGTTCTATGCTCCTTCTCTATTAAGTAGTGCACTATCTTAGATCCTTTTGGCAAAATAATAGGATGCCTGGTAGCATAGGGTACAACAGCATGCTGAATCCGTCCGCCAACTCGCATTAGGCGCATACTATCCAAAAAGGGGTTTAACGCCTTAAGATTCGATTTGATTGGTAATTTTAACTCTAAACATTTAATCTCTTTATTGAAGAACTGCATTTGCTCACATCTAAGCATAATTTTTAAAGAATGACTCAATTCTTGAGGCGTTAAATTTTCCAAACATCTGTCTTCTAATTTGCATTTGCAATTATTGACAAATCTATAAACATAAGACAAGACCCTCTTTATCTTATCTATATTTGAACAATCCGTTAACAACGGTATCTGCTCTATTTCACTAACTACATGAGACGTTTTTAACTCTGGGACTTCTCTTGGCATTTCGTGCCCAGCTGTAGGCAAAAACTCAATACCCTTTAACGCGGCAGGGCCATGAAACCATAACTTATTATTTTGTAGCAAGTGGGGATCGACACCACGTGACAAACAGTCAGCTGGGTTCTCAGCAGTGGCAACATAATGCCATGAGAATCCTTTTGTTAATTCATTTATATTTCTTATCCTATTAGCAACATATGCACTAAGTTTCAAAGGATTGGTTGCCAACCAAGCAAGCACTACTTGCGAATCCGAAAATAAGTATACATTTACATCAAACTTCGGTTTTATAACATCATAAACCTTTCTTACCAACTTGGCCAACAATAACGCACTGTTTAACTCTAATCTAGGTATCGTCAATTCCTTTATAGGATTGAGACGTGACTTAGAACACAAAAGATCGACATGGACGTGGTTATCAAAATCAACAATCCGTAGGTATAAACAACATCCTTGAGCCTTACTACTAGCATCTGCATAACCAATAATATCTATAGATTTGGCATGAGACGTATCTAAGTTTCTTTTTATGACAATACTTTGCATCTGATTTAAACTGCCTGCAAACCTTTTGAACCCTTCATTCAGGTGGTCGGGCAATGGGACGTCCCATTCCAATTTTTCTAACCATGTTTGTTGTAGCAGTAACTTACCACTGACTATCGCAGGACCGACCAAACCCAAGGGGTCAAAAAGCCTACTTACAAACGACAATATATCCCTCTTTGTATATTTATTGGAAACTACTTGCTGAGGGGCGCTCATAATGAGCGTGTCGGAGTCTAAGTCACATTTGATACCTAGAGTTTTTACAACAGGATCTTTTTCATCGGAAAAATGTACAAAGCCTTTTGTTTGACAATCAATAGGTATATCATCTAGCAAACTCTTTTCATTTGAGCACCATTTGTGCAATTGGAAGCCACCCTTTTTTAACAAGCTAATTAATTGTATTTTAGCCTCCAAAATATCACTTATATTATTATTAACTAAATTTACATCATCGACGTAAGTGTTATTTAGCAAAGCATCGGCAGCTAGGGGAAAGTCATTCTTAAATCTGTTTACTAACTCTAGTAAGCAACGAGTTGCAAGAAAAGATGAGCTTTTCAAACCATAACTAACCGTTTGGAGCTGAAGACACTGAATATCAGAATTAGGCTCCGGTCTCCATAAAATATTTTATAAGGTCGGTGTGATGGTGTCAGAGCAATGGCTCTAAACATTTTACGAATATCGCAATTTAATATATACTTGTGCAATCTAAATAGAATTAATATGCTAAATAAATCATTTTGCACAACAGGCCCATTTAACAACACATCATTAAGTGAAATCTTTTCTGATGATAACATCGATCCGTCAAAGACAATTCTCAAATAAGTAGTTTGGCTATTCTCATTGAAAACAGGATGATGCGGCAGGAAATAAACAGCTTCCTTTTCTAAATCATAATCTGAAATGCTAACATACTTTGCATGTCCCAAT
The DNA here is from genome assembly GCA_947034925.1 of Eudemis profundana. NCBI lineage: Eukaryota > Metazoa > Arthropoda > Insecta > Lepidoptera > Tortricidae > Eudemis > Eudemis profundana. The sequence goes on along the minus strand of OX344815.1, from coordinate 12,235,133 downwards.
TGAACATACTCATCAATAAATGCTTTGTACTTTATGAACAACTCATTATCCTTTTTAAACCTTGCTTCCAAATTCAAGAATCGCTTCAACGCGCATGTAAGAGAATCTCCTATATGTAAATCAGTTATATTTTGCTTAAGAGGCAAAGCTACTTCAAACTTATTATCTTTTAAAACCACAGTCTCATTGAAAATTGTCTCGGCTAACTCCTGCTCAGAATTGGCTTCAGTATATGTTTCTGGAACCTTCTCAGTTTGCCAAAATTGTGACACAGTATTATCTAATCTACTAATAATGTCATCTTGTACCTGTTGTTGACAACAGAAGTTTGATGCTAAGCATGATGATGGGGTTGCTCCTGTGTGACGAACCTTCCCCGCCACAATGTAGCCAAAGCAGGTATTTTGCAGGACAAGCTGACCCGGTAGCACCGGCAGCTGCTCGCGCATGAGGACCTGGAAAAATATGTCAGCACCTAGGAGCATCCCAATCTTGTCACATACATAAAAGTTGTCATCGGCTAGCTTGACATGACTAGGTATGTTTATTTTTTCATTCCTGACAGAGAACTGTGGCATATTACAAGTAATATTTTTAACAACATGGCATGTTACAGGCACAGAAAAATCAGTAGCAGTAGCATGAACGTTTAATGTGGTCTGTTGCGTTGTCGTATTTACACCATCACACACACCAGCAATGATTGATTTTGTAGGTTGTAACTTACAGCCTAACTGCTCCGCTACTTCGGAGAGTAAGAAGGAAACTTGACTACAAGAATCCAACAAGCAACGAACATAGACAGGTTGCCCATTCCTATCAAGTAATTTTGCCTTTATAGTAGGCAGCAGGACATTGTCCCCACTATTTGCCAATAAACTTATTTGCCCCGGACTATTGCTTTGACTTGTAACTGTCTGCGACATTGTCGCAGACTGGTGAGGAACTTCCTCATGTAACAAGGTGTTGTGCTTACCCTTACACACAGCACATTTAAAGGAGTAAATGCACTTTTGACCAGAATGCTCATTTAGACAAATGTTGCACAATTTATTTGAAACTACAAACTGTTTCCTTTTTAAACTATCAGCTAGCTTAAAACTTGAGCACTGGTGCAGCTTGTGAATATGAGAGAGGCAGTACTTACATTTTGTAGGCTTAGCGGGCTTATTATTAACAGCTACTAAACTAGAGCGGCGGCCAGTAGGCACACCTTCTCCCAGCGATTCAAGCGCAGCAGCACGTTGCTCTAAAAATGTCAAAAAGTCATTTAACTTAGGCAAATTAACATTGCTTTGATTTTCTAAATGATAAGCCCTCAGTGTATACTGGTCTATTTTCCTATGGAGGATGGCAATTATAACTAAATCCCAATGTGTTGTGGGAGCACCTAAATTTCCTAAAGCACCCAAATGCTGCCTAATTGTCGAAACTAAGTTTCTCATGCAGGCGGCTGATGCGCGCTGCATGACAGGCAAGTCCAAGATTGCAACAATGTGATGATTAATTAACTGCTTTTTATTGTCATATCGTTGCTTTAAAAGTTCAATAGCGACTGGATAGCTATCTGCTGTCAGCGGCAAATAGTTTATAAGAGATAGGGCTTCTCCCTCTAAATATGTTGTTGAGTTGTTTAGGTTGTATAGCAACGTAATACATAGATAGATTCATACTGGCAACTAACAAAAATGTAAAGCTGTCCCTTATGTCTTCCTCATATGTCGTTCTAGATAAAATGGTCTGAAGTATTAAAGTATTTAAATGAATATTAAATATGTGTGTATAATTTACAACAACATTAACATGGTAGCAGATCGCTGAGTACGGAAAAAGTGGTGAATTTCAAGTAAGTGATTTAAAATGAGTAGCAATATCGTAATTCCAATATTTGACGGCACGGATTATTCGAACTGGAAAATCCGAATTTTAAAATTTCTTCAGTTTAAAAAATGTAAAGAAGTCGCTATAAGATTAAAGACTGAATCTGATGATGCTACACTATGGGATGAGATGGATATTCAAGCAACGAACTATATATACAGTGCGATTACGAATCAGCAACTTGAGTACATATGCGACTTAGATTCTACGTTTAAAATTATGAAAAAGTTCGACGAAATGTATTTAAAACAATCCACAGCGCTGCAAATTGTGTGCCGAAGCAATTTAGAAAATATTAAATTAGCGAAATATTCGGATATTAATATATTTTTCGACGAATTCGAACGATGTGTCAACGATTTGAAAAAAGCAGGCGCCATGATGACAGAAAGTGAAAAACTGAATTATATGTTGAAAGCATTGCCAGGAAATTATAGCTATATCGGTGACCTGATAGATGTTTTACCGGAAAATGAAAGAACAGTAGAATATTTAAAAAGTAAGATACGTATGAAAAATATAGAAAAAGTAGATGAAGAAGTACCGAGTACGTCAAACGCCTTTAAGGTGGAACGTGATAATAGACCAACATGTTTTATTTGTGGAAAGCCGGGACACCTGAAACAAGATTGTTGGCACGGAAGTCGTGGACGTGGACATCGAGGCCCAAGGCATGGCCGTGGTCGTGGACGTGGCCGTTATAATTTTGGCAATAGAGGCGAAAGAAACACAAATAGTTACGATTATAATAGGAAAAGCTTCCACGTATCCGTTGTAAATAATTCAATGATAACAAGAGAAAACACTGAAGCAAAGACAGGCCAGATAAATTGGCTATTAGATAGTGGATGTACGGACCACATCATTAATAGCGATGATTATTTTGATAAATGTATAACATTAAAAGATCCAATAAAAGTGAAGGTCGGAGACGGAAGAATTCTAAATGCTACAAAAGTTGGAAATATAACTGTATATTTCCCAGTATATGCAAATAAAAGTAAAGTGACGATTAATAATGTATTCTATGTGAAAGAAATGAAAGCCAATCTATTAAGCTATTCTAAAATAACCGACAATCACACAATCGTCTCAAAAGGATATCTAACGAAGATATATGACATGAACAGAGAATTAATAGCAATTGCGAAGAAAGACGAAAGGCTTTATAAAATAACCAGTTTCGTCAACAAAGAAATACGCGTAAATACGGCAAATAACAATAACATGACAATGAAAGAAAAACTACACAGAATATTTGGACATACGAATTTCAACTATCTCGATTATATGTGTAGACACCAATTAGTTGAAGGAATACCGAAGGAATTGGAAGAAGATTATATGAGATGTGCTCTTTGCATTGAAAATAAAATGCACAATTTACCATTTAACAATAATAGGACAAAAGCAGAAGATATATTGGAAATTGTACACACAGACCTTAATGGACCCCACAGAAGTACAGGATATCAAGGGGAAAAATACTTTTTGACATTTATAGATGATTACAGCAAGTTGGCAAGAGTTTACTGTATCCAATCAAAAGAACAAGTTTATAACTGCTTCATAGAATATGTCAATGAGATGCAAAACATGACGGGTAAACTTATAAAGGAACTGAGATGCGATAATGGAAGGGAATATATAAATAGCCGCATTTTCCAATTTGCGAGAGAAAAAGGTATAATGATTAGGCCTTGCCCAGCATACGTACATGAATTGAATGGCACAGCAGAAAGGTACAATCGATCGATAATGGATATGGCACGATGCCTATTAGCAGAAGCGAATGTTGATAGACGATTTTGGCCCGAAGCTGTCAGAACTGCTGCTTACTTAAAGAACCGAATTTTAGTCAATGCACCAGGAGGAAGAATGACACCATATGAGTTGTTCTTTCAAAAGAAACCAACTGCAAAATATTTGAGAATGTATGGAAGTAAAGTTTACGTAAGAGTACCTGAAGAAAGACGTTGGTCCAAGTGGGACAAGAAAGCAGAATTGGGCGTCTTGTTGGGATATACAGATGTTGGATATAGAGTACTCATCAACAATAGAGTGATCGTGGCAAGACACGTAGATATAATTGAAAAAGACGTAAAGCTTATAACATTTGAAAACGATGAAGAGGAAACTGACAAAAATGATGAAGACCAATGGGAAGATAGCCTTGATGAAATAGAACAAGAAGAACCGAATCAGAATGAGATTGAAACGAACGATAGAGTACAGATTGACAATGGTAATGAAGACAATACAAACAATGATAAGAGAAGGTCTAAGAGACAGACCAGAGCACCAGTTCGGTTCGACGAAGAATTTGGATACTATTGCATAACCGTTAATCATTGTGATGCCATGATTCCAGATACATTTCAGGAGGCGACTACATGTGATGAGGCTGAGCAATGGAAAGGAGCAATGGATCGTGAGATGAATAGCCTTGTGAAGAACGATACTTGGACACTAGTAAACGCGCCGCAGGACAAAAAGGTACTAGATGTTAAATGGGTGTACAAGAAGAAGTCTACTGATCTATATAAAGCAAGGTTAGTGGTTAGAGGTTTTCAACAAACAGACAATGTGGAAGATACGTACTCACCTGTAGCTAGAATGCAAACTTTAAAACTGCTGTTATCATATTGTAGTCAATTTAACTTAAATATACATCAAATGGATGTTGAAACAGCATTTTTAAACGGCAAAGTTATATCGGAAGTGTATGTGAAACAGCCGCTTGGCTATGAAGATGGTACAGGCAAAGTTTATAAATTATACAAATCTTTATACGGTTTGAAAGAAAGCCCGCGAGCCTGGTACGAATGTTTTAATAATTTTGTAACAACTATCGGTTTTAGAAGAAGCAAATACGACTATTGTCTATATGTGAAAAACGATAACAATCAAACAGTTTACATATTAGTTTACGTTGATGATTTACTAATTGCTTGCAAAGATGAACAAATACTTACTGACATTAAAAATAAACTAGGAAAGTATTTCAGAATGAAGGATATGGGAAAGGTTAAGAATTATATCGGAATTGACGTTCAGTATGATTATACAAAAGCAAATAGTCTGACTTTAAGTCAAGAAAAATATATAGATTCATTAGCTAAGAAGTATAAAATTGAAAATTCTAAACTATACAAAACACCAATGGAGATTAATGTAAAACTAGACAAATGTGAACTAAATGAGGACGTTAAATATAGGAATCTGATAGGAGCCTTATTGTATATTAGCTCTGGTACTCGACCAGACATAGCTTACTGTGTAAACTACTTAAGCAGGTTCCAGAACTGTTATGATGAAACTCATTTCAAGTATGCGTTACGAGTTTTGAAATATTTGTACTTGACAAGGAGCCTTAAGCTCACGTATAGTCAGAATTTAAAAGCAGACGTTATGGATTGCTATGTCGATGCCGATTGGGCCGGAGATGTTGTAGATAGAAAGTCTACTACTGGATTTGTGATTAGGCTGTTTGGCAACGCCATATATTGGAAGTCGAAGAAGCAAAGCAGTGTAACAAAGTCTTCTACATTTGCTGAATACATAGCGTTGTCAGAAGCTGTAACTGAAATATGTTTAGTACGAAGTGTACTTAATGATGTTTTTATAACGTTTGATAAACCTGTAAATGTTTATGAGGATAATTCAGGAGCTGTTGCTATTGCAAAGTATGGTAATTTTACAAAGAATTCGAAGCATATTGAAGTGCATTACCAATATGTTCATGAGAATGTTAGGAATGGAATTATTGATATCGTTAAAGTTAATTCAGAGGATAATGTTGCAGACATTCTCACTAAGTCATTAGGGAACATTAAGTTCTTCAAGTTTAGATGCTTGTTGAATATAACTTAATGTAATTTAAATGTTACTTATTATTTTATTGTGCATTATGAATCTAAGGAGGCGTGTTGAGTTGTTTAGGTTGTATAGCAACGTAATACATAGATAGATTCATACTGGCAACTAACAAAAATGTAAAGCTGTCCCTTATGTCTTCCTCATATGTCGTTCTAGATAAAATGGTCTGAAGTATTAAAGTATTTAAATGAATATTAAATATGTGTGTATAATTTACAACAACATTAACATATGTTTTAAGGTAATATAGTTTTTCACATGGCTTTAACCTATTATCTGAGTCAATGACACTATTAAACAGGGATATAAAGGTTTGGTAGTCACCTACCTCACCAGAAAAGACTTTTATTTGTATCGGCGGCAGACGGCTCGGCGACACACCGGCATGCCCGTTGGTGGCAGCCTCCGGAGAACTTGTAGGCGACGGCGCATTGGCGCTTAACGCTTCATTGATCACCCTAGCATAGAAGGTGCTTAGCTCATCAAACTTTTCTTCCACCTCGTCCACACGTTCCATATCGGAAGGATCCAAAATTGAAATCTCTAAATTTGTTTCCCTATACTCCTCGAACGCCTTGGTAAGCCGTTCCTTTTTTTGTTTAATTAATAGTGGATCGACATCCGCCGGACCAGCTTCTAAGCTACGCTTATAAGACATCATGCGCGTAATAGCCGCCTTTAACTGCCCCCTAGCTGCCACAAGCCTCTTCAAATCGTCGGCCATTTTGTGTTAAATATTACGTATAAGTCTAGAACAAAGTAATAAACTTATTAGTACACTGTACTAATACGTATAAGTATAAACACGCTTGAAATAAAAAACACAAGCTTAAAAATAAATAGCAAGCACACTGCGTACCTTTTTAACATTCACAATATCCTTGATTTGATATGCTTTTGCTATTTCGCAAAGAAAAGAATAAGCAAGCTCCAGGAATAACGTAACGGTACACTGTACCAATGCCAAGCCCGTACAAACACGGCGAACAAGCTATTCGTAGGTTAATAACCAACTCAATGCGAGAATTATTCTAATTTTACACTTAAATCCTGCAATTATTAATTACTTCAGATATATTATAATATAATTATCACACAGCGCTTTATCCGTAAGTAAACTGGGCGTAAACAAAATGGCGCACAGCTCGGCATCGGCACGAAAGAAGCCAGAAGGAAATACAACGCCACGCCAGCCAACCAAAATAACGCAATGAAGTTGTCGCGTCGCCGCTTCCTTCACTCGCGTGACGTATCTGTCACTTGAAGTTGCTCACGCGTCGACCGTGCTGCGTTCCGTTTCTTCCTCACTCTCGATGGCTCAACGAATTTTCAACTTCGTAGGTTATGTTTCTAACGTAACTGTTTATTCACTTCACGAAATATGGAACGCAGAGTGAACGAATGAACGTCGTTCTGACCGAAGTGATTGAAAGGAAATCGGGAGTACCAACTATACAAAGTCAATATAACTGTAAATTGCTTGAGCATATGGATATGGTATTAAAATGTTCTTTTCGTAGGTTATAAACCAATGTTTTTTGCAGGTCACAGAATAAAATTAGAATGTCAATTTGAATAACGTTGCACTCACTGAACACAACAGTTTTAAATATTTGGATAGTCGACAACTTGACACACTACCAAAGTTCGAATGTCTAGATGGGAGCACGGCTCACAACACCTTAATACCTTTGACGATGCTTTGTTTGCAACTTGCAAACTAGCTAATTGATGTAAATACTGTCCACTGGACGAATACTTAGCTGGCCCGAACGTCGAGACCGGCAGTAATTCCCGCGAGCACTGCACACAGAGTATTTTATAATGAGTCTTGTCACAACTTGCCACAGGACTTCTTGAAATAAAAGTTCACACACGCACTGCGCTAAACTGCAACTTGCAGAGTTCGTGAAAAAAGGTGAGCTGTACACGACGCGTAGTTAGCATGACTTGACAATATGGAGTCCGCCACGCCACGATAACTAATGTTACGCACACTGTACGTTAACCTCTAGGCCTCTAAATTTCCTTGCGAAGGACCAATTTTTATGTTTGCGTCATAAATGAAACATAAAGAAAATGTTACGAAAGCACTGTAATCCACTGATATACAAAAATGCCCCCAGCTTACAAGGGCGTCGCAAAAAGTTTACAACCTGCCAAAGGAGTCGAAGTGTAAATAAGTTTGGGAACCCCTGGGCTAGATAAATTGTTTTAATTTCAATTTTCGTTTTTAAGTTATATTATGTGAATCGCAGAATTTTTACATTTCTGAAAGTTATTTTACTGTAAATCATGTAATGAATGTACTTATTTTGAAAAAAAAAAGACTAACTGAAGAGCTTTTTTCCGGCGTTTCTTCTCTTCAGATGTCACTTTACAAAGCGTTAGTAGATTCAAATTCAGACTAAATAGAATTATATATTTTTAACCTAGTAGTCATCCCTAATTAGACAGTAAATTAAAATTAGGGTCCCTTAGTTGCGACATTAACCTGAACCCTACAGACCTGCCTATACCTACTTGTTATTCTAATTGATTATTATTTATTACCTACAAAATCAGTGAGGTCAATAAACGACTGACTAAGTTTTACTAAATCTATTTGGATTTCATCGATAGTCAACAAAAAGCTATGAATTAGGTAATACCTACGTGCAGGCAGTGCAAGCAACATCGCTATTTTAAGTATAACAAAAAAAACTTAATTCTTGTTTAGGCACCCACGTGCTACACTTAGTTATCTATTACTAAACCTAAAAAGTGATTCAGATTTGCTGTGACAAATTCTAATGGTTTAAGGTTTTACATTTAATTAAGGAAGTGCGAAATCTTTGTGGAAAAGGATTCAATATTACGACATTTTCATCCGTCTAGCACAAGAACGAACATAATGGAATTTTAATTATTACTTAATTATCCTACGAACACAGTATCGCTTGAAGTTTACGCAATGTAAACTATATAAAAAATCAGAAATAAACCTTACATGAAAGAGATGTCAGAGAGGTGTCCACAGCCTCCATTTTATCCGACTGTGATATCTTCCGCGTAATTTTTAGATCAAAGAACTATACACATATCCATAAACAAACGTCAGAGCACAGCCGTTGAAATCAAAACACAAGTGCCACAGTTGAGCATGTTTTGAAGCGATCACTGTATCAGTCAATAAACAGGCCGTCACCCACAAATATTGACAGGGCCGTTAGATTGTTAGGGTAGGTTTAGACCGTTGTTGGTGCCGTGACGCGATGTTTAATTTGGTCGTAGATCTCGTATGTAGAGAGAGCCGGCGGTTGGCGCGCGTCCGCGGGGACTGAGCCACGACTAGGGAATGCAAACCGGTTAACCGGTTAACCGAAAAACCGGTTAACCGCCTGTATTTGGCAACGGTTAATAACCGGTTATCGAGTCCAGAAACCGGTTTTTAACCGAAATGTAAAAAACTATAGTAAATTGACTAAAATCCTGTAATTTTACCTTATTCCTTTCCGATTATTGATTTGTTTTACTCTGCGAGTTCATAAACCTTTAAAAATCTATCACATTGGTACTTTAACTATGTTCCTTTAAGTTTTTCTGCAGATGGAAGCGATTTGAACATTACACACTAATAATAGTACTTTTATTAATTAACAAACTCATCATCTCACTTTCTTTCTTTATGATTTTTTCTTCTTGTCTGTAGTTTGTTTTATTAGTAAGTGGAGTTTTCTATAGTCAACAGTCAAATCAGCCTGATTCAATCAAGTTAACAGTCTATATGTTTTCCTTGTGTCCCTATTAGGTCTTAACGTATTTTATTTATAAACACCACCATACGAATCACAAGAGTCAGAAAAGTGTTATACCAAAGACAATTATTTTCAAAATTTTTTCTGATAATCGTAAAAATGAATTAAAGCTAACACCGAAAATCCAAATTGATGTCAAAAACTTAATACTTTGTGGCGAAACCTGCGTAAAACTGATTCCCAACGCAACCTGGTAACCAGTATTACTTATACCTTTCTTGAAAGAAAATTTCTTCATTTTCGCTATAAAATCATGGGAATGTAGAAGTGTGTGAAAATGTTTGGAGGTTTAGATGTTTGGATGTTTCTTACTTAATAACGCAGTATCAAGTGAATGGATTGAGCTGAATTTGGCATGCAAGTAGACTATAAGGGTACTTTATATCCTGATAAGGATTTCCCTTAATATAATAACGAGAATAACGCAGGTGAAGCTGCGGGTAAAAGATAACAATAAATGTTCACAGTGCTCATAGTTTTAGTTAAATAACATGATTTCTCAGCATTATTTTGACCGTAGTTGGGGTTGAGCCACGATGATAAAGAGCGAGAGAAAATTGAGCTTAAAGACTTGATCCAACGAAGTCTAACAGTATTGACATATTGAACGGTATTGAGTTCCGTGGCCAATGGAGTCGCCATCTATGAGAACTCTACTCACCTCGATGCAAATACTTTACAGCTTTGACGATTGATCGAAAATAGATGGTGTTAGGTTAAAAAACCTATTAAACGAGAAAAACGTTAGTAAAAACCAAAGTAGATGGCACAATTGAAGGCACTTGCTGGGTGCTCCGGTGGTCGAAGGGTAAAGACGCTGGGCCGGAAATACAGAGGCACTAGGTTCGATTCCTGGTCTGGACCATAGGTGCACACCTATTTAATTTTTGTATGTACTTTGATTTCTTGGATTTTATGTAACACAAAAATGGTGTAAAGTGTAATTTACCCGCACTAAAAAACTAATAAAGAAACATCATGTTCATTTCATATAGTAAATCTAGGTAGTGAATCCCTTGCAAAACAGGCCTTAGCTTTTATTTTACGTTTGGCCAAATTATTACGATTTACTGTCAGTAATGTTTCTATTATTATTGTTTGTTTTTAAGTTGATTTTGTTTAATAATCGACTAAGCAATATTTTGAAGTAGTTTTTATTATCATACACTCACAAAATCAACAAAAATGGACGAAAATAAATTAACCGGTTTTTAACCGGTTAACCGGTTATTTTGGGATCAGTTCGGTTAATAACCGGTTATAAAATATGGCCGGTTATTGCATTCCCTAGCCACGACCGAGGTGCAACGTAAGTAAACGCAACGCACGGCGTACAACAATACATGCTATTTGTGGGAATGATGCACGCAGAGAATTCGCAACTCTGCGGATTCCGATAGAGTAGCCGTCGCAGGCTTTAAGGTCAAGCATCTCAGGCACTTACGAGTAACGAGAGAGATGGTTTCAGGTTTTATGCTGATTTAGTCCAGGAAACGAGGAGATTCCTTGTATGGAGACCTCGGAATAATTCCTCTGTCGCTGAAACTTTGCAGTGTGATAAAGTAGGGTATAAAGCATACGTTTGACAAATTATCTAGGATTTTTGATATTTCGAAGTTAGGTATTTCTGCCAAAACATGAAAATCGCTTATAACTGCTTGTGGAAAATTCCTCCGTCCGAAATTCCATCGGTATATGATATTATATATTAATAAGAGTATATATTATCATTATCTAGGAAAAGGAGGACCGGACAAAACGGTCCTAAGAACCAATAGCGACGTGACATATATCATTAGAAAGGTGTTTCAATATATTACAATAGTTACTATGGGAGCTCATTTCAAATCACTGTGTGAAAAAAGTTATGGCGATATAAAAAACTTATTTTCATAGACGATTTCAAGCAATAAAAATGAATTATTTCGTATTCCTTGACGTTACAGTCCACCTGTCAGGCCTCCCCGGCCGCTCAGGCTCCCCCGGCCCCTCCGGCCCCCAGGCTGCCGCTAGCAGGGCACCAAAGGCCCTTAAGGCACCCCCCGCACCGTTGCCGGGACTTGAGCTGCAGGCCAGCAAGGCGAAAGTCCGAAAGGCCCGAAGCAAACACGCCATTAAGGCAACCCCCGCCCACCCCGCCCCTCTGGCCGCGGATTCATTTAAGAAGCCGCCAGTCCCCGTAAAGGCGGCCGCGTCCGTCTCAGCCACCCCGGCCTCTACTGAGACGCGCTCTCGCTGCCGTTCGGGTCCCCGTAAGTCTCGCCCACGCTCTGCGTGCAGCGACGCTGACGGGGACAGGAAAAGGAGTCGGTCCCCGGTACGGGTAAAAACACCTTGCGATCGCCTCCTGCAGCCATCTGCGTAAGAGTGTGTTAGCTGGGGGCAAATATACTGACGCGATCGTTACCGGGTGGTGACCCGATCATGGTGGAAGCTACGGCGGAAGAAAATCGCAGTTCCTTCCGCGGGCCTATCTACCCTATCGTTACTAACCATTTCGTAGCCCGGGATTCGGAAAATTCTGTGTAACGGTTTGTAAAAGGTCTCTTAGACCAATAGAATATCGACCGCGTGTTCCCTAATGAACTCGACTAACTCTTCCTTTTCGCCTCGTAGGCCATTGTCATTCCAAAAGCCTAAGATAAGCGAGCGTGGTTTGATCTTGAGACTAGTACTATCCATATGAGTTAGAGATCAAACCGCTCTGAGAAGCGACTAACTATCCTAGTTCACGCATGATGAGCGTGGCATGGTAGCAAGAGCTCCGTTAAGAGAAGCAAGGCGTTCACTATACGAACGCACTTGCCTTGAGAGCGTTGAGGACGCCGGGCGCGCAGATTGCGCGGAGGGCGTGGAAGACACGGGAGCAGGGGAAGCGCCCGCCGCAGACGGTGACAGGTATTTCCCCTTTTGCGGGGCTGATGGAATTGCCGGGAAGTTGCGCGAATTGCGCTCGGGGACCACTCGGCCTTTGTTGCGGTTGTCAAGAGCTCCAGGCTATGCCTCCTTAGTCTTAGCAATCTGCTTTGGGGCCTTAAGGCAACCCTGCCAATTGGCAGTGTGGCCAGTAAGACCGCAAACCACGCAAGATGGCGGCACATCTTTCGACTTTTTGCAATCGCGGGTCAAGTGGTCACCGGTGCATTTCACGCAACGAGGGCGCAGGAAACAGCCCGTTTGGCTGTGACCGTAATACTGGCAGTTGTGACACTGCCTAGTGTATTCTACGCGACGCGGTTTTTCGACCGGGAAACCCGTCAGCAAGCAGATCTCCTTCAACTTCCAAATCGTGTGGGCTGATGGGTGATTCGAGTCGATTTTGGCGAGGACAATATCGAACTTTTTGCCATCGTTTTTGCGATAGCAGCGGTGAACTTCGCCAACTGCTATCCCCTGTCTAACCAACCAGGTCCTCCTTGACCTCTGATTCGGCGAACTCCTTCGGAATTCCCCGGATCATAAGGTGCAGAGACTTCTCATCGTCGAACTGGTTCCGCTTATAGCCTCAGTGGCGTGTTTGCTTCGGGCCTTTAGGGCTTTCGCCTTGCTGGCCTCCACAGCTCAAGTCCCGTCAACGGTGCGGGGGGTGCCTTCGGTGTCATGCTAGCGGCAGCCTGGAGGAGCCTGAGGGGCCGGGGAGGCCTGACAGGTGGACTGTAACGTCATGGAATACGAAATAATTCATTTTTATTGCTTAAAATCGTCTATAAAAATAAGTTTTTTTATATTGCCATAACTTCTTTCACACAGTGATTTGAAATGAGCTCCCATAGTAACTATTGTAGCATATTGAAACACCTTTCTAATGATATATGTCACGTCGCTATTGGTTCTTGGACCAGCCTCCATACATTTTTGCCGGTTCTCCTTTCGATTTCGAATAGGTAGAAATTTTAAAATACCTATTTTGCATCATAACTTCTTCAGGAAAATTGCTCCGTCAATATTTATTTTTTTATATGCCCTAAATCCTTTAAATATATCCATTTTCACAATTATCTAGGAAATTTTCCTCATCGATCACACCTTTACAGATTTTCGGCAATAACTCATGGGGAAAAATTGCTCCGTCAATTTTTATTTTTTTATATGCCCTAAATCCTTTAAATATATCGCTTTTCACAATTATCTAGGAAATTCTCCTTATCGATCACACCTTACAGATTTTCCGCAATAACTCACTGGGAAAAACTCCTCCGTCCATTTGTATGAAATTAACTTATTAGACACAGAACATAAAAATATAATAAAATTGTGTATTATCCAGTAAATTTTCGCCCTTAAACATTAACTTTCGAATATCGCAATATAATGAACAATATTTAAAAAGCGCGCTTTCAAACAACACCGAGCGCGTAGTGCGGGAGTGGGGTAACCCCGCCCGCACCGTCAAGTTTTCCGTGCCCATTGAGTTATCTATCTTCTATCTAAATATATAAAAGAAGAAGTCCTGACTGACTGACTGACTTACTGATCAACGCACAGCCGAAACTACTGAAGTTAGGAACTTGAAATTTTCACAGTAGGGTGGTTATATAACGTAAGTAAGGGATAAGAAGGGATTTTTTGAAATTCATCCCCGAAGGGGGTTAAATGGGGGTTGAAAGTTTATATGGGGACCATACGATTTTTAAAGTAGGAGATCTGAGACTTCGAACATAGACTTTTTAATACAATTTAAAAAAAGTAATTTCACCGTTTTTGGAAATTCATCCCCAAAGAGGGTTAAATGGGAGTTGAAAGTTTATATGAAGACCACACGATTTTTAAAGTAGGAGATCTGAGACTTCGCATATGGACCCATCAAGATGAGTACAGGAAAGTAATTTCACGGTTTTTTGAAATTCATCCCCAAAAGGGGTTAAATGGGGGTTGAAAGTTTATATGGGGACCACACGATATTTAAAGTAGGAGATCTGAGACTTCGAACATAGACTCTTCAATATAAGTTGAAAAAAGTAATTTCACCGTTTTTCGAAATTCATCCCTAAAAGGGGTTAAACGGGGGTTGAAACTTTGTATAGGTACCTAATGATTTTTAAAGTTGGAGATCTGAGACTTTGCACATAGACCCTTCAATATGAGTACAGGAAAGTAATTTCGCGGTTTTTCGAAATTCATCCCCGAAAGGGGTTAAATGGGGGTTGAAAGTTTAAATTGAGACCACACGATTTTTAAAGTAGGAGATCTGAGACTTCGAACATAGACTCTTCAATATAAGTTGAAAAAAGTAATTTCACCGTTTTTCGAAATTCATCCCTAAAAGGGGTTAAACGGGGGTTGAAACTTTGTATAGGTACCTAATGATTTTTAAAGTTGGAGATCTGAGACTTTGCACATAGACCCTTCAATATGAGTACAGGAAAGTAATTTCGCGGTTTTTCGAAATTCATCCCCGAAGGGGGTTAAGTGGGGGTTGAAAGTTTATATGGGGACCACACGATTCTTAAAGTAGGAGATCTGAAACTTCGTACATAGACTTTTCAATATAATATGATAAAAGTACACGATTCTTAAAGTAGGAGATCTGAAACTTCGTACATAGACTTTTCAATATAATATGAAAAAAGTAATTTCACCGTTTTTCAAAATTCATCCCTAAAAGGGGTTAAACGGGGGTTGAAACTTTGTATAGGCACCAAATGATTTTTGAAGTTGGAGATCTGAGACTTCGGACATAGACCCTTCAATATGAATACTGGAAAGTAATTTCACGGTTTTTTGAAATTCATCCCCGAAAGGGGTTAAATGGGGGTTGAAACTTTGTAAAGGGACCAAACGATTTTTAAAGTTGGAGATCTGAGAGTTCGCACATAGACCCTTCAATATGAGTACAGGAAAGTCATTTCACGGTTTTTCGAAATTCATCCCCGAAGGGGGTTAAGTGGGGGTTGAAAGTTTATATGGGGACCACACGATTCTTAAAGTAGGATATCTGAAACTTCGTACATAGACTTTTCAATATAATATGCAAAAAGTAATTTCACCGTTTTTCAAAATTCATCTCTAAAAGGGGTTAAACGGGGGTTGAAACTTTGTATAGGCACCAAATGATTTTTGAAGTTGGAGATCTGAGACTTCGGACATAGACCCTTCAATATGAGTACAGGAAAGTCATTTCACGGTTTTTCGAAATTCATCCCCGAAAGGGGTCAAATGGGGGTTGAAACTTTGTAAAGGGACCAAACGATTTTTAAAGTTGGAGATCAGAGAGTTCGCACATAGACCCTTCAATATGAATACAGGAAGGTCATTTCACGGTTTTTCGTAATTCATCCCCGAAAGGGGTTAAATGGGGGTTGAAACTTTGTATAGGGACCAATCGATTTTTGAAGTTGGAGCTCTGAGACATCGTACATAGACTCCTCAATAAGAATAAAGAAAAGTGGTTTTACCGTTTTTCGAAATTCATCCACCCTTGAATATGAATAAACAAAAGATATTTTACCCTTATTCGAAATTCATCTCTAAAAGAGGTTAAACAGGGGTTGAAATATTGTATAGGGACCAAATTATTTTTAAGTTACAGATCTGAGACTCTTCAATAAAGGTCGAAGAAAGTATTTTACCGTTTTTCGAAATTCATCCCCAACAGGGGTTAAATGGGGGTTGAAACGATTTAAGAAGTTGGAGCTCTGAGACATCGTACATAGTTTCCTCAACATAAGTACAGGGGAGTAATTTCACGGTTTTTCGAAATTCATCCCCAAAAGAGGTTTAATAGGGGTTGAATCTTTGTACGGGGACCAAACGGATTTTGAAGTAGGAGCTCTGAGACATCGTACATGGACTCCTCAATAAGAATAAAAGAAAAGTAGTTTTACCGTTTTACGAAATTCATCCCTAAAAAGGGGTCAAACGGGGGTTGAAACTTTGTATTGGGACCAAACGGTATTTGTAGTAGATCTTAAACATCTTACATTGACTCATTCACAAGAGTAAAGAATAGTGATTGCTGTTTTTGGATTCATCCCCAAAGGGGTTTTAATGGGGGTTGAATCCTTGTACAGCGACCGAAGTATTTTTGAAGTTGGAGCTCTGAGTCGTACATAGACTCTTCAATAAGAGTAAAATAAATGATTTTACCGTTTTTCGAAATTCATCCCTAAAATGGGGTCAAACGGTGGTTGAAACTTTGTAAAGGGACCAAACGATTTTTAAAGTTGGAGATCAGAGAGTTCGCACATAGACCCTTCAATATGAATACAGGAAGGTCATTTCACGGTTTTTCGTAATTCATCCCCGAAAGGGGTTAAATGGGGGTTGAAACTTTGTATAGGGACCAATCGATTTTTGAAGTTGGAGCTCTGAGACATCGTACATAGACTCCTCAATAAGAATAAAGAAAAGTGGTTTTACCGTTTTTCGAAATTCATCCACCCTTGAATATGAATAAACAAAAGATATTTTACCCTTATTCGAAATTCATCTCTAAAAGAGGTTAAACAGGGGTTGAAATATTGTATAGGGACCAAATTATTTTTAAGTTACAGATCTGAGACTCTTCAATAAAGGTCGAAGAAAGTATTTTACCGTTTTTCGAAATTCATCCCCAACAGGGGTTAAATGGGGGTTGAAACGATTTAAGAAGTTGGAGCTCTGAGACATCGTACATAGTTTCCTCAACATAAGTACAGGGGAGTAATTTCACGGTTTTTCGAAATTCATCCCCAAAAGAGGTTTAATAGGGGTTGAATCTTTGTACGGGGACCAAACGGATTTTGAAGTAGGAGCTCTGAGACATCGTACATGGACTCCTCAATAAGAATAAAAGAAAAGTAGTTTTACCGTTTTACGAAATTCATCCCTAAAAAGGGGTCAAACGGGGGTTGAAACTTTGTATTGGGACCAAACGGTATTTGTAGTAGATCTTAAACATCTTACATTGACTCATTCACAAGAGTAAAGAATAGTGATTGCTGTTTTTGGATTCATCCCCAAAGGGGTTTTAATGGGGGTTGAATCCTTGTACAGCGACCGAAGTATTTTTGAAGTTGGAGCTCTGAGTCGTACATAGACTCTTCAATAAGAGTAAAATAAATGATTTTACCGTTTTTCGAAATTCATCCCTAAAATGGGGTCAAACGGTGGTTGAAACTTTGTAAAGGGACCAAACGATTTTTAAAGTTGGAGATCAGAGAGTTCGCACATAGACCCTTCAATATGAATACAGGAAGGTCATTTCACGGTTTTTCGTAATTCATCCCCGAAAGGGGTTAAATGGGGGTTGAAACTTTGTATAGGGACCAATCGATTTTTGAAGTTGGAGCTCTGAGACATCGTACATAGACTCCTCAATAAGAATAAAGAAAAGTGGTTTTACCGTTTTTCGAAATTCATCCACCCTTGAATATGAATAAACAAAAGATATTTTACCCTTATTCGAAATTCATCTCTAAAAGAGGTTAAACAGGGGTTGAAATATTGTATAGGGACCAAATTATTTTTAAGTTACAGATCTGAGACTCTTCAATAAAGGTCGAAGAAAGTATTTTACCGTTTTTCGAAATTCATCCCCAACAGGGGTTAAATGGGGGTTGAAACGATTTAAGAAGTTGGAGCTCTGAGACATCGTACATAGTTTCCTCAACATAAGTACAGGGGAGTAATTTCACGGTTTTTCGAAATTCATCCCCAAAAGAGGTTTAATAGGGGTTGAATCTTTGTACGGGGACCAAACGGATTTTGAAGTAGGAGCTCTGAGACATCGTACATGGACTCCTCAATAAGAATAAAAGAAAAGTAGTTTTACCGTTTTACGAAATTCATCCCTAAAAAGGGGTCAAACGGGGGTTGAAACTTTGTATTGGGATTAGTAGATCTTAAACATCTTACATTGACTCATTCACAAGAGTAAAGAATAGTGATTGCTGTTTTTGGATTCATCCCCAAAGGGGTTTTAATGGGGGTTGAATCCTTGTACAGCGACCGGAGTATTTTTGAAGTTGGAGCTCTGAGTCGTACATAGACTCTTCAATAAGAGTAAAATAAATGATTTTACCGTTTTTCGAAATTCATCCCTAAAATGGGGTCAAACGGTGGTTGAAATTTTGTATAGGGACCAAACGATTTTTGTAGTAGATCTTGAACTTCGTACATAGACTCATCCATAAGAGTAAAGAAAAGTGATTGCTGTTTTTTTGGAATTCATCTCCGAAGGTGTTTAAATGGGGGTTGAAACTTTGTATAGGGACCAATCGATTTTTAAAGTTGGAGATCTGAGACTTCGCACATGGTCTATGTCCTCAATATGAGTACAGGAAAGTCGATTCACGGTTTTTCGAAATTCATCCCCGAAAGGGGTTAAATGGGGGTTGAAACTTTGTATGGTGACCAAACGGTATTTGTAGTAGATCTTAAACTTCTTACATAGACTCATCCATAAGAGTAAAGAAAAGTGATTGCTGTTTTTTGAAATTCATCCCCAAAGGGGTTTAAATAGGGGTTGAAACTTTGTATACGGACCAAAAGATATTTGAAGTTTGCGATCTGAGACACCGTACATAGACTCCCTAATAAGAACAAAGAAATGTGGTTTTACAGTTTTTTCATGCCTAAAAAGGGATCAAACAGGGGTTGAAACTTTGTAAAAGGACTAAACTATTTTTGTAGTAGATCTTGAACTCATCCAAAAGAGAAAAGAAAAGTGAATGCAGTTTTTTGAAATTTATCCCCAAAGGGGTTTAAATGGGGGTTCAAAACACTGTATAGGGTCCAAAGGATTTTTGAAGTAGGAAATCTGATACTTAGTACATAGATCCTTCAATAGGGGCACAGAAAAAAAGTTAAACCGTTTTTTGAATTTCATCCACAAAAAGGGTCAAATGGGGGCTAAAACTTTATAAAGGGACCAAATGATTTTTAAAGTAGGGTATCTAAAACTGATTAAACTGAATAGAACTCAAATGATTTCATCGTTCATTAAAATTTATCTCGAAAACCGGTTGAATAGGTAGGGGTTGAAAGTTTGTTTAGAGACTGTACAATTTTTAAAGTAAAAGGTTTCTAACTCCATGCGTAACATATAGTAATTAGTAGATTGCTTTTTTTGTGTTAGTAACAAGTGGTTAATTAAGTGCATTTAATTTTTTGGAAATAATCCTTAAATGGACTAAAGAATTAATTTTCGCGGTAAATGTGCACTGTGCAGTTTTTGGCCCAAAATTTATGAACAAATATCAGAAACTATTTATTGCCTATTAAGATTAATTGCCTAATTATAATTTATACCGCAGACGAAGTTGCGGGCATAAGCTAGTTATGTATACTAGAGTGGGCACCTCAACTTGATTTCTTGTAAAACCTGTTTGAGCCGATCGGCACAAACACGCTTAGTCTGTGCCGGACGGCTGCGGTAGCTGGACGCATTGGAGTGAAAAATAATTACGTCTAAATATGCCGTCATGTGTAGTGAGGTACTGTACAAACTGCTCAGGAAAATCAAATAAAAGTCAAGGAGTGACTTTTCACACGTAAGTTTACTGCATTTTCGTTTAATCACGCTTAATTTAATAATTTTTGAATCAATTTAAACTCGGCAGTCGCGCCATGTGGTGGCGGCCATGTTTTGTTGAAATCAAAGAGTAAAAAAAAAGGTTTACACAGACGTGACAATATCGAGGTGTTATGTTAATATAGATAATGAAATTATTTTGAAGTTCCCTATCGGATATTAAATTTTATATTATTCGATTTTTTTTTTATAATATATTACGGGACAATCTTACACAAATCGACATAGTCTCACAGTAAGCTCAATAAGGCTTCTGTTGTTGGTCCTAGGCGACGACATATACAGGGTGTCCCTAAACTATGAAGGGAAAGTACCTCAAATATTGGAGATAGGATATTTTACTGAAAGGACACTTTATTTTATTTTTAAAAGTAAGTAATACTGCATTCAAAGATTTTTTTAAAAATTACTTGTTTTGTATGGGAAATAATTTTCTTAACCCTTAAATGGACACATGTGTTTCCCCTGCTGTTTTTTTTTGAAATCCTGATTATAGTTTTGTATTTGGGGAGGAAAAGAAATTTTTTTTCGTAATTGTCAATAATTTATAATTTTTTTATGATTTTCAGCATGTCACTTAAAAAGGACATTGCCCGTTTATGTGTTAACTATGCGTACTCGAGATCTGTCACACAGGACGGACATTGCCCATTTAACCTAATGAAATATTCTTAGGACACAAACAATGAAATTATTAAAAATTATATGTAATCACAGCTTTTGAGATCACGACTCATGTTTATTATATAGGAAACATTTACCTTCCACATATACATACGTTCTTATTATTAAACTTGCAAAACAATGAAATCATTATCATGCTTCTCAAAAAAAATCTAAACATAAACTAGTCTTTTCCCTTTCGGAATATAAGAAAACAAATAAATATAAAATAAGCTTATATTACCGCCTGTACTTTTTTGTACAATCGCAAACTGTATGTGTACGTCAGAACTAATGAAATGAACCCAAACACGGTGAATTTATCTTATGTGAATTTAGATCATCATACCGTCTGGTTCCACCATATTCATGCAAAATTTCAGTTCCATCGGTTGAAGATATCTGCTACAAAATTGAGTTGCAAGATTCGATCTGAACAAACATAGTTACATACATACATACATACTTACATGCTTACATACATAGATTGCGCCAGTGGCATGGCAGATGCGATCGGCTCAAATCTGAGGTCGTTGCTCTAGTAATGTTCAATAGCCAGCTTCCTTACAATACCCATGAGCATCTCTATCATCATTATTTCAGGCATAGGACGTCCACTGCTGGACACAGGCTTCCTCAATAGATTTCCAGATGGACCGGATATTATATGGGCATATATGATAGGCATCCAGCGAGTCCCTGCAATCCTAACCAGGTCATCCGAGCACCTGGCAGGTGGCCGTCCCACGCTGCGCTTACCAGTACGTGGTCTTCACTCGAGAACCTTTCTGCCCCAACGGCCATCGGTTCTTCGATCTATGTGCCCTGTCCATATCCATTTCAGTATGCTTACCCGGTTTGCTATATCGGTGACCTTAGTTCGTCTACAAATCTCCTCATTTCTGATTGGATCACGCAGAGATCCCGAGCACAGCCCTTTCCATCGCTCGCTGAGTAACTCTGAGCTTCCTTAAGTGGCCCATAGTTATAGACCACGTCTCGGCTCTGTAGGTCATCACCGGTAATACGCACAGGTTGAAGACTTTCATCTTCAAGCACTGAGGTATCTCGGACGAGAAGATACTTTGCCGTTTCCCAAACGCTGCCCATCCGAGTTCGATCCGTCGATCCGTCGGTATGTGATCTCTTTCTCGCAGTTGGACCTACCTAGCTTGATTGTTTGTCCTAGATAGACGTATTCGTCGACAACTTCGAGGACCGAGATACAATGCAATACTGTGGTGGGCGCTACATGGACATTCGACACGATCTTCATCTTGTCCATGTTCATCTTAAGGCCCACCTGTTAGAATACTCTGTTGAGATCTTCGAGCATTGTATTGTGTCTCTGCCACGATATCGTCGGTAAACTGAAGGTGCGTGATGTAATCGCCATTAATTCTGGTGCCAAGTCCTTGCAATTCCAAGAGCTTGAAGGCGTCTTCCATTGCTTTGGTGAAGAGCTTTGGAGATATCATATCTCCTTGTCTCACACCCCTCTGCAACAGAATCGCCTCCATACACTGGTATAGTACTTGGACCGACATAATGGCGTTGTTGTGCACATCTCTCAGTTAATTCGGTATTGCTGGAGCGACTATAGTACTGCCCATGTCTCGACAGAATAGTAAGTAAGCAGTGGACTTTGTCCGTTATAAGTGACAAATAACTTTTAAGGGATCACAGGCAAAGTCCGTTATAAATGACATATGTTCAAATCACTACTTTTAGGGAACGTGGGCAATGTCCGTTATAAAGGACAAACATTAAAATCACAACTTTAAGGTATTACGGGCAATGTCCGTTTTAAGTGACACTCTGATTATTTCAAGCATCATGAAGAAATTACAGATCATTTTAGCAAAATAACTACTTTATACTGTTATTACAACTTATTTACACAATAAAATAACATAAATCCTAGTAATACTTACGAAAAAAATGTTTTGACGATGAGCCTACACCGTTTCGGTCGTTATACTTTTAGGAATGCTTGCTCCTTGTCACGCGTCGCGTGCGCACGGCTTCTCGATACGCAAGGAGGAAAGGGGATAGCCTAACGAACGTCACGTGACACTTGAACCGCGCGGAAGTTCGTTCAAATTTGAATTGTGTGCGTTTTATTGGTATGTCCTTTAAAACGGACAAAATCCATTTAAGGGTTAACATTTAAATCAAATATTTTACGCTATTCCTCTCTTTTGGGATACTATGTTACTTAAGAGGAATTATTTGTTTTTAACCACTCTTTTGATTGTCATCTTAAAAATATGGGGTGTTGTTTTTTCACATTTGAGTCGGTTCGATTCTCCGACGAAGCAAGTAATTTTTAGAAAATCTTTGAATGCAGTATGTCTTACTTTGAAAAATAAAATAATGTTCCTTTTCAGCAAAACATCCTATCTACAATATTTGAGATACTTTTCCTTGATGTGCCATAATCTTGGACACCCAGTATAATAAATAGATATATATAAATGCTTAAATACATAGAAAACATCCATAACTCAGGTACAAATATCTGTGATAAGCACACAAATAAATGGCCTGACCAGGATTTGAACCCGGGAACTCCTGCTTCGTAGGCTGGGTCACTACCGACTGGGCTAGAAAGCCGTTATTAAATGAAATATTTATTTTTGCCCGACTACGGAAAAAAGGTTATTTTTATTAACACAACATTTATTCAAGGTTTCCTCGGCCGGACCATGAAAAAAAGAGAGGCATGGATTAATATTTATTTTGTTCTATTATATCTACACCCATGTCCCTTCTATTCTACGGCTTCTATTTTAATCTATACAGGGATCAACATCGCGACAAAAACGTCATAAGCGCCGTGTAAATCATCTATCCGTCCGTCCGTCGGTTACACGCAGATATCTCCAGATGTACTGAATAATATAGAAAAAAGTTTAAAAAAAGCTTTTATTTATCAAATTGCCTACAAATTACAATTCAAATGACTTTGTTAATCATAATTTCATAAAAGTTTAGTTGTATTATATGTACAGGTATAATTTTTTCTAAATGAACTAAGAAGAAGAGAATAAACTTTAAATTAAATCAAATCACAAGATTTACATGATATAAAAAGCTTGTCGCGAGATTCCTTAGAATTACTCATATCGAGCTCATGATCATATCGATAGGTACATATTGTATTCATGCATAAAGCTTCTATATCATATAAATCATGTGATTTGATTTAATTTAAAGTTTATTTTCTTCTATTTAGGTCATTTAAATAAAAAAAAATCAAGGGGGGCGGGAGGGTCGTGTCGTCGGTACGAAGAACGATGATGAGCTGCGAGCGGGTATGCGGGCGGGGCGACGCGGCGTCGGCGGTGCGGCGGCGGTGGCCTTGTAGGCTTGTAGTTCTTCTCCACTCCCCGCAGTCCTCCCGCACCCCGCGCTCGGTGCTGTTCGAAAGCGCGCTTTTTAAAAATAGTTTATTATATCTGTACTGATAATACACAATTATTTTGATGTTCTGTATCTAATAAGTTAATAAAAATGGACGGAGGAATTTTTCCCAGTGAGTTATTGCCGAAAATCTGTAAGGTGTGATCGATAAGGAGAATTTCCTAGATAATTGTGAAAAGCGATATCTTTAAATAATTTAGGGCATATAAAAAATTAAAAATTGACGGAGCAATTTTTCCCAGTGAGTTATTGCGGAAAATCTGTAAGGTGTGATCGATAAGGAGAATTTCCTAGATAATTGTGAAAAGCGATATATTTAAAGGATTTAGGGCATATAAAAAAATAAAAATTGACGGAGCAATTTTTCCCCATGAGTTATTGCCGAAAATCTGTAAAGGTGTGATCGATGAGGAAAATTTCCTAGATAATTGTGAAAATGGATATATTTAAAGGATTTAGGGCATATAAAAAAATAAATATTGACGGAGCAATTTTCCTGAAGAAGTTATGATGCAAAATAGGTATTTTAAAATTTCTACCTATTCGAAATCGAAATTTTCCTAGATAATGATAATATATACTCTTATTAATATATAATATCATATACCGATGGAATTTCGGACGGAGGAATTTTCCACAAGCAGTTATAAGCGATTTTCATGTTTTGGCAGAAATACCTAACTTCGAAATATCAAAAATCCTAGATAATTTGTCAAACGTATGCTTTATACCCTACTTTATCACACTGCAAAGTTTCAGCGACAGAGGAATTATTCCGAGGTGAAATGCTTCATTAATCGGACTAATTATTATTTAGGCACAGCTTTTACGGATGTTAATATAACATGCAAAGAGCCCATATATGATAGGATAAACGCTTCGAGCAATCACATTACATGTCTATTATACTATAAGCATTCTTTCTAGGCGTCATGGCAACTCTAGCCTAGAACAGTGGATATTTTTGATGTGGATGTTATCGTGCCTTGATGAGATTCCCATACTAATTGTTGTGCCTTTATTTACCTTCAGATGCTAGAACATAATGATTTTAAGAAACCTTACTTAAAACTAGAAAATATTCACCGAAGTCCATTCGAACCGTTCGAAATTCCCATTACTGTGTATGTAAGACATCTCGCGGCAGCCCGTCGATCAATCTGTTAATGCAGATACGCACCCGGCTCAAACGTACAGAAATGTAAACACGGGACTTTTTTCAGTATATGTCTTTTTTTTTCGTTAGTGTTGACAAGGGGCACGCAACCATGAGAAGGGGTGTCGATTACAGCCACAGCGTCATCGTGGCGGGAAGGTCACGCCAGGGCGCTCCCGAGATGAGGTCACGCTCCGTACGATGAGCACGAAACAATACCGCAATAGGGATCCCTCTTACAAAGGTACCTAGGTATCTATCTACCTTACCTTTATGCGAACACCGCATGCAGTTGCAACTTGCATGCGTTCATGTAAGTATTAATGTGTAATGAATGAGACTTATTTGGCTTTTGTTTTATCTCGATGTTAAAGAGTA
Source organism: Eudemis profundana (assembly GCA_947034925.1). Classification (NCBI taxonomy): domain Eukaryota; kingdom Metazoa; phylum Arthropoda; class Insecta; order Lepidoptera; family Tortricidae; genus Eudemis; species Eudemis profundana. The sequence goes on along the minus strand of OX344815.1, from coordinate 12,209,440 downwards.
ATACCTACTTCCAGCTTCAAATCTATCTCCATTTTTTAAATAACTGCTAATAATAAAATAAAAGAGTATACCACGAAACAGATTTATGGATTTCATGAGTTTGTATTATAAATTAGTTTGTATTATAATTAAAATTAAGTCTGTAACCAACACCAAATTCATAATAGTTTTAAAAAAATATTTAATTGAAATGTGTCCCTATAGTATGTCTGAGTTCTATGAGGCTGATATCTGATAAGTTATACAATGGCTGTGTTATGTTAGTTACCTATAATTAATATGTTATTTTAATTTAGAATTGTAGTGCTATACTAGTGTATGTTTGTTTTGTTTTTTACGTTGCTACGCCCACTGGGTAAAATTGTTACCAATTTATGGCAATTAAAATAAAATAAAATAAATAAATGAAACTCTTGTCCTGGATTAATTAATATTAGAATACCTAATAATAAAACCGTGTTTTTGAAGACTTTGTATAGTGATAGAAGTCTCAAATTATCAGTATAATATATTCTATTTAATTCGCATTTGATTGAATTTAATGATGTTAACTGAAGTCTGAAGATAATGTTTTGTATTTGTACATTTTTCTAAGTTTCGGACACGGCAGTGGTGAAGTAACATTCTAAAACCTACACCACGTGAAAATGGACATAGAGTTAAGCAAAAAAAATATGGGGGCCGGCCATAATTTTTGTCGCCGTTGAGGCACGAAAGTACAGTCACGAAAAGTGTGCAAAAAAACTAACAGGCTAAAGGTAGACCACGGGCTTTCGTATTAGATTGGCCAGCACTACAATAATACGATGGTTGCAAATTGCAACTCAAAAAAATATTGGCCAATCTATTGCGAATACCCGTGCTGCTCTACCAGACTTTAACCTGTTAGTATTATTTTTGGGGTATCATTTAATCGATCAGCAAAATATTCATATTTTGGTCAGCATAAATATGTATTTGGTCAGCCAAAATAGCTAGTTGGTAAGCAACTTATGGTTAGCAAACATTTATAAATCAGGCTGCAATTAATGATATACTGATCTGCTCTAAATTAATTTGGTCAGCAAATTAAATAGTTGAGCTGCATTAAGCGATCTACGGTTAATCAAATTTTGGTAAGCAATCAGTAGGTAAGCAAAATATTTCATTTTGTTCATCAAAAAAAAGGGGACGATAAAACCTAACTGGGAGCAACTATTCTGCCGCCAATCGTGTGCGCATTTTGTCATTCGGTAATTGTCAGCTGTCAAGTAGCAGGTGTCACTGTGATATATACAGGGTGTCACTGTGATATATACAGGGTGTCACTGTGTTATATACAGGGTGTAACTGTGATAGATACAGGATGTAACTGTGACATATACAGGGTGTCACTGTGATAGATACAGAGTGATACTGTGATATATACAGGGTGTCACTGTGATAGATACAGGATGTCACTGTGATATATACAGGGTGTCACTGTGATATATACATAGTGTCACTGTGTTATATACAGGTTGTCACTGTAATGTATACAGGGTGTCACTGTGATGGGCTCATATAAAATTGGTATTTTGATTTTGTATACATCTCATAATGTTTAGAAGTTATATTATTTATTTACAACGTGTATCGTTTCGTTTTTAGGGCCAGCAAAAAAAATAACCCTAACCTACCTATTTTTGAGAGCCGTTTCGTTTTTAGGGTCATCAAAAAAAAAATAACCCTAACCTACCTATTTTTGGGAGCCGTTTCGTTTTTAGGGTCATCAAAAAAAATAACCCTAACCTACCTATTTTTGGGAACCGTTTTGTTTTTAGGGTCATCAAAAAAAATAACCCTAACCTACCTATTTTTGGGAGCTGTTTCGTTTTTAGAGTGACACCCTGTATACATTACAGTGACACCCTGTATATAACACAGTGACACCCAGTATATATCACAGTGACACCCTGTATATCTCAATTAAACTGCTTACAGACATATTTTCTCTGCTGACAGTGACATCCTGTATCTATCACAGTGACACCCTGTATATAACACAATGGCACCCTGTATAAATCACAATGACATTCTGTATATATCACAGTAACATCCTGTATACATTACAGTAACACCCTGTATATAACACAGTGACACCCTGTATATATCACAGTGACATCCTGTATCTATCACAGTGACACCCTGTATATATCACAGTGACACCCAGTATATATCACAGTGACACCCAGTATATATCACAGTGACACCCTGTATATCTCAATTAAACTCTCTGCTGACCAATTGTAAAATCTTGCTACCCAAGTAATTATGTTGCAGCTCGACTGTTTATTAGGCAGCCAAATGATAAAAAAAGCAGATTAATATTGGTTAAAATGTTAACCGTTTTTAAACTGTTTGCTGAACAAGAGTTGCCGCCCGATTTTATTTATTGCCAGCCAAATCTTTGTATGCTGCCCAAATGATTTAACTGCTTATTTTTTTTTGCGGATCAATTTTAATAACGGCTGACCAAAAATTTACTTTCCTTATTTTTGTACACTTCTTTTCGTGACTGTACTTCAATGCCCCAACGGCGACCACGGCCGTTACCGCTTTTTTGCATAATTTTTATCGTCTTAAATTTGGTAATGGTTTTATCTTGTTACTAGATCAGGTAGCGTTACCACTGGTCATGGGACCCTTGCCACTCTTTCTTTGAGTAAAACACTATTATGAATTTATGATACAATATATACCTCTGTTAGCGACGTGCTCAAATGGTTTAGTTTTTAAAAATGTACCTAAGTTAATTTATTATCGTTTATTTAATGTGGTACTCACAAAAATGTTTGTTGTTAGTTTTTTAAGCCAAATTTACAGGTAGATACGTGTGACGCGCCGATATGTCAGTTTACCGTTATAATTCTGAAGCCAACAGTCGCTTTTGTCTATCCGCGCACGACACACGTATCGGCCGCTCTCTTGTTTATACCACGTGTTGTCGTTGTTTTCCAAAATTAAACAGTTTTTCGCGATTCTCAGTCCAGTGTTTTCATTACGGAGCTCCTGTGATCAACAAAGTGGTCACTTCGACCGGATCTATGCACCGCACTCCTTTAAAAATGGTGAACAGTGAACACTCGTACTACAACGCGCAAGGAGCGCGAAAAACAAGAAAACGAGGATGGAAATAACTAGCTAAAATTACCGTTCCCGCCAACTGATGGAAATATGCAGAAAGATGATCGAACATTGGCAGTGACTGGCAGTGCGTCGGAATTACCGGGAACCAGTAGAAAACACGAACATCAGCCGCCATTCCCGCCTGCTTCGCGAGCGGGCGCAAAGTCCAAGTCATCATCGTCGTCTGTACTGGCTAGGAAAAAACAGCTGGAATTAGAAGCGGCTCAAGAAAAAGCGCGTATTCAAATGGACCTCATCGATAAGAAGCTCGAAGTGGACTTAGCTAACTTAATGGATGAGGAAGATGAACAATCCGAATACAGTCCAAGTCAGAATCAGCACACTGATAAAAAGAGTGAAGTGGAGAAATGGTTGGAACGCAGTCAGTGCGAACCTGAACCAGTACGACGAGCCCCCGATCATGGCAATCAGCTGGGCTTGCCGTGCCCGCCGGCGGACGTTGACCCCGGCACCTCTAGTGGAACGGTTCAGATGCTCGCAAGTGCACTGCAGAATCTTACCGCAAGCTCCGCAAATCACAGATCGGATAAAAACCTGCTTAGTCGATTATGCACCCCCAGAGACCTACCGAACTACTCTGGGGACCCGTTGGACTGGCTCCAATTTAAGCAGGCCTACGAAGAGTCTACCGAAGTGTGCGGGTTCAGCCCGAAGGAAAATTTATGGAGGTTAAGGAAGTGTCTTCACGGACCTGCGAAGGAAGCAGTATCAGCTCTCATGGTTAGCGCCACATCGCCCGATATAGTGATGAATACCCTAGAATTGGTATTTGGAAACGCTGAAAGTATCCTAACTCGTATTGTGCAAGGACTACGAAGACTTCCACCCATGTCAAGCGAATATAGCAAAGATATTGTGTCGTTCTCAGTTAAGGTGCAAAACTTCATCGCTGCTGTGCATGCCCTTGGCCGCGACGAATACCTACAAGACGTAAATATGGTCAACATCATTTTATCGAAGTTTCCAGCCGTAATGATATCAAAGTGGTCGGACTATAGTTTTCCTAAAATAACAGAAGGCAAAAAACCACGCTTGGAAATACTAGGTGATTTTTTGAACGACGAAGCAGTGAAAATAACTACTACAGCGAATATTTACGTCACGGATCCTAAAAATGTCGGCTACCAATATCACCGAAGCAAAACTGATAACAACAATATCGGCCGCCAACAGACATTGTTAGTGCAATCGGCGGGAAGTGACAATAAGTGTTTATTTTGCCGTGGCGCAAAACATACGTTAATTGAGTGCAAGTTCTTTAAAAAGGCGTTACGTAAGGACCGATGGCGGCATGTGAAGCGCCACGGAGTTTGCTTTAAGTGTTTAGTATCGCGCCACGATCGTGAAACCTGCCCTGCGCCGGCCTGCGATAAGGACGGCTGTGGTGAGGCGCATCACCGGCTCTTGCACTATGTACATAACCGTAATCAAGATAAGCAAGTTACGTCCGATAGCCAGGACGCGCAATCCCGGGAAACCATTGACTCTAGTCCGTCTACGGAGACAGTGACGCACATAAACTTAATTGAGCATAAAGTGTTACTCAAAGTGGTACCAATCAAAATACACGGACCGAACGGCATTATAACGTCAAGCGCACTTTTGGATGACGGATCGTCTATAACTCTGGTTAGTGAATCGCTAGCCGCGCGCGCCGGCCTGCGTGGACGCACCGAGACTATGCGCGTAAGCGGAGCGTGGAGCGACAGCGATTTAGTGTGTACTTCTACGGTTATGTCCATTAACGTGTCTGGTCTTAATAGTAACAGTGTATTTAATATAAATGTACGAAGTGTAAATAATTTAAATCTACCAGAGCAGGACTTAAATTCAATTGATTGTAATCGATATGCCCATTTACAAAAATTGAAAGATAAATTGTTAACTGATGTAACTTGTCGTAAACCTGAGGTCTTGATTGGGCAAGATAACTATCATTTACTCATGCCACTAGAAATTAGTGTAGGTAAACCCAATGAGCCGTCAGCTACACGAACTGCCTTAGGTTGGTGCGTACACGGGATCGTCCGCGCGCCACACTGTAACCGCACCCTATCTGCTCATACCAGTCTACTGATAGCGGCTCCCGGTGCTTACGCTTCTTTTCCGAGCGCGCACGACGAAGCGTTGCACGATCTGCACGAAGAGGTAAGACGTTCGTTTTTAATTGATTCCTTAGGTGTTTGTAGCAAACCACGTGAAAACAACGAAGACGTTCGTGCCTTAGCCCAGTTAGATCGCACCACAACTTTTGTTAATGGCAGGTGGCAAGTAGGTCTTCCGTGGCGGGACGAGCACAGCGTGATGCCCGATAGTTACCCAAACGCCTTAAACAGGCTGAAGGGGGTTGAACGAAAAATGGCAGCGAATAGTGACTACGCTCAAAGGTACGCAGATCGAATAAATCACCTATTCGACAACGAATTTGCCAGGGAAGTCAATGACACTTCAACTACGAGTACGTCTCCGCATACGTGGTACCTTCCCCATTTTGGGGTGGACAACCCAAATAAAAAAAAGCTAAGGTTGGTTTTTGACGCAGCGGCGTCAAGTAAGGGCGTGGCCTTGAATAATTACCTACTCCAGGGCCCCAACCTGCTGGCGTCTCTGTTCGGCATCATGACGCGCTTCAGAGAGAACAGGTACGCTGTGGCTGGGGATTTACGGGATATGTTCCTGAGGGTAAAAATAAGGCCCGAAGATCAAGACGCGCTTAGGTTTTTATGGCGGACTGACAGTAAACAGCCTGTCAAAATATACGCTATGACTTCTCTTATATTTGGCGCTAATTGTTCCCCATTTATCGCTCAGTACGTAAAAAATAGGAATGCAAAACGCTTCGAGTCAACAATGCCCGCAGCAGTGGCTGCCATCTGCGAGCAACACTATATGGATGATTACCTACACTGTTAAAAATTTCCGGAATTTTACATAAAAAAAATTTACAGAAACCTGTGAAATTCCCTAAAAACTGGGAAAAGTACGAAAATTTTGGTAATTTTCCTTAATTTTTGGTAATTTTCCATAATTTTTGGTAATTTTAAATATCTTCTGTAGATTCACTGATTTTTATGTCTTATTACATAAAAAATATGTAATAATCAATAAAATGTGTACGATTACATAAAATCTGTAAAATTACATATAGCGTCTGGGACAAATACATTTCAATATGTATTTATAAGGCTTTAAACTGTAATATTACAGACAAAATTCTTAATTTTACATATCTTGTAAAAAAACCAATTTTTATGTAAGTATACTTAAGTCTTTTGTAATATTCATAACAATATCAGTAAAATTACGTACAATATTATGTAAATTTACAGTTTTTATTTATGTTTCAAGAAATCATGTAATTTTCAAGTATATTCTGCGATTTTACATAAAAAATGAGTAATAATCGTAAAAAAAATGTATATTTACATCAATTCTGTATAATTACATGGAATGTCTGGGAAAAGTACATTAAGACATGTATTTATAACGATTGAAACGGTAAATATACATAACAAATCTCGTTAATTTACATAACTTTCTGAAAAACGCATTTTTATGTAAATTTACTTGAGGCTTTTGTAATTTTCACAAAAGTATCAGTTAGATCACATACAATATTACGTAATTATACTGTTTTTTTTTTATTTTTCAATATATAGTGTAATTTTTAATAATAGCGTGTGTTTTTAAATAAAAGGTATGTAAAAATCACTAAAAACTTGGACGTTTACATAAAATCTGTAAAATTACATGTAGCGTCTGGGACAAATACATATCAATATGTATTTATAATGCTTCAAACGGTAATATTACAGACAAAACTCTTGATTTTACATATCTTGTGAAAAAACATATTTTTTATGTAAGTTTACTTAAGTCTTTTGTAATATTCATTAAAATATCAGTAAGATTACGTTTAATATTATGTAAATTTACAGTTTTTATTTATGTTTCAAAAAATCGTGTAATTTTCAAGTATATTCTGCGATTTTACATAAATAATCAGTAATAATCGTAAAAATTAGGTCAACTAGATGGCGCTAGTAGTTATGTTAGAAGTAAGCAAATTTCACCTTTCTCGTTGTTTTGAAAGTACGAAACCTCGTGTTTTATGTTGCTTAGATTTTTAGAAAACCATAACGTATTTGTAAATTCAGATTAGTGAATTACCAGTTAAACCAAATGTTTAGTTCATCCGTATGCACATAGATGGCATTAGTAGTCTCTGTAAAACTATCTTTCTGATGCCTGTAAAGTTTCAGTACATATGGTAGCCAACTACTAAAAATATATGGAATGTAACCTAATCGTTAAACATGTATAAAACGACTATGTTAGTGCAATAACGAGTTTACAAAATACTCAAGAGATGGCGCTGTACCGAGCAGCTTGTAATTGTAGATCGCGATGTTAAGATTTTTCCTGATTTAATGACCCTATGTAAGGAGTATCGATTTGTTGAGTTTCCGCTGATCCGCTGCTCACTTAGAGCAATCGACGAAAAGTCAAGGTGGACCGGGACAAGCGCCCTGGTTCGACCCCAGGCGTCCCCGGCACCCACCCAGTCCGATTCACTCGGGTAGGTCTGGCTAGCGACCTGGTTCGACCCCAGGGAACGCCACGGCCGACCACCCGGTCAGATAATCGCTATGCCCAGTAGGGTTGCGAGTTAGTCAGGCTTCAAAAAGTAGGAGTTATATGCGCACACTCAGTGAACCGTACAGGACCTTAATGGACCAATATTACTGAATATATGTGAAAATACAAAACATATCAGTAAATAAACACATAGTATTTCAGTAATATTACTGAATATATGTGAAAATACAAAAAAATATCTGTAAAAAACACATAGTACTTCAGAGATATTACAAAAAAAAATTTAAAAATAATTAACATCTATCGTAGAATTACACGAAAAGGTATGTAAAATTACAGAAAATATTATTTTACATAATCTGACATGTGTCAGATATGTAAAATGACATAACATGTAATTTTACATATCTGAGAAATATGTAAAATTTGCTTTATGTAATTTTACATATTTGATAAATCGTTGATTATGTAAAATTACATAGCCCTGTAAAATTACATAATTATGTAAAAACACAAAAAGTTATGGCAACGAAAGTTGCCATAAATTTATGTAAAATTCCAGGAGAATTTTTAACAGTGTAGACAGTTTGCCGGACGAAGCCGCTGCCGTACAGATGGTAAAAGACATTACTTTTATTCACAAAGAAGGCGGTTTCGTAATGTGTAATTGGACAAGTAATAGCGAGGCGGTCTTGAGCAGCGTGCCAAAAGAGGCCTTGGGGACAGCGGCCTTACAGTTTAAATTAGGTCAACAGTATGAAGGTGAGCGAACACTCGGTACGGTATGGTATCCCGCCACCGACGAGTTTGGATTTGATTTGTCATTAAAGCGTATTCCGGAGGGCATAGTCAGCGGCGAACAGGTACCTACAAAAAGGATCATGCTTCGAGTGATTATGTCAATATTTGACATTTTTGGCTTCCTGTCTCCGTTCACTATACAAGGTAATAGTATTTTATGCAACAGTTGTATAAGAAGGTTCAAAAAATGCGAATTGCGTGAGTTGCGATACGAGCCGCGAATGCGGCGAGTATCGCAAATAGAGACGCAATGAGCGTTTTTTGACTTAATTATACAACGTTGCATACAATACTTTTTCTACGACAGGTTTTAAAATTATAAAATACAAACAAGGCATAACCTGCAAAGAAGGCAAATATGACGTATGACTGTCAGTATGTGTCTATGGTAAACTTTTTATTTTTTTAAACGGTTTTATTTAGTTTAAATGAAGTTGACACGCAGTGAATATATTAAAAATACTTTTGTTTTTATGTTGGCATCAATGAATTTAGTTCAGAAAGTTTTGTTTTTCTTAAAAGCCGTAGGATTTTAATTGTTTGTTAAGTTGGTAGTTGTGCATTTTTACCGTAAAGTTAAAATTGAGCGCTTAATCCTTGACCTCAGTTTAACCTAGATTTAGAAGTCTGTGGTTGCTAGCAATAACGTAAAGTGGCTATAACGACACTAGTGCTGTTATGGGGAATAGAGTATAGACTTCTCTGAACTCATATTATATATGTTCTTATATTAGTGTTCGTGACCAAGTAAAAGACAGATAACAGTACAGGAGTAGAAAAAATAATGTTACAAGCCCTTTGGCAATTATGTATTGGTTGGGACGAAAATGTTCCTAATAATATTTTCGCTAAGTGGATTGAATGGATTAATCTTCTAAAAGAAATGAGTCATGTACGCATACCTAGGTGTTATCTAACTCCCGTATGTGCGAGCGAGATGGATAACTGCGCTACGAGTGTGCCAGGTACCAGTGCTACGAGCGTAGCCGGCCCACGTCCCGCGCGCCCCGCGCCCCCGTCGACGACTCCCGCGCAGTGTGCTACGCCACCTCACTGCTACGAAACCGGTGCTACGACAATAAATCACTTGCGCGCGAAAACATATGATAATCTGGAGTTACATATTTTTTGTGACGCGTCAACAAAGGCCATGTGTGCAGTTGCTTATTTCCGTTGGATATGCGATGGCAAAATATTTGTTGCATTTGTAGCTAGTAAATGTAGGGTTTCGCCAGTTAAACCCTTAACTGTGCCTCGTCTTGAATTACAAGCCGCACTTTTAGCGGCAAGACTTGCAGAAAGTATCGTAAAAGGGCACAGGTTAGTTATACAGCGTCGTTTTTTTTGGAGCGATTCAACCACAGTCCTGCATTGGATTAATAACGACGCGCGAAATTATAAAACGTTCGTCGCAAACCGGTTGGGGGAGATAGACGAGCTCAGTCGCAGTAATGAATGGCGGTACGTACCTACCAAATTAAACGTCGCTGATATAGCAACGCGCGAAACCTACGACGATACTCTTTTTAAAAATGAGTGGCTAACAGGTCCCTTGTTTTTGCGCGGCGATGAGTCATCGTGGCCGCGTTCCGTTATTAGTCCTGCGGATTATACAACTGCTGATAGATTAGAAGTTGTAAATCTTATTACGGAATTACCTACGCTAGACTTACCTATACCGGATCCCGAACGTTTTTCCTCCTGGTTACGGTTATTGAGGAGCACGTTTGTCGTACTTAAATTTATATATAGGTGTCGAAAACGTACAGACGAGGACTGTGACATACTGAGGCAGGCTGAGCTCCTGCTAATCCGTCAGGTACAGGCGGAGAGTTTCGGCGCGGAACTAGCTGCAATAAATAAAGGTACGAACCTACAACATACTAGCCGAATACTTACCTGGACGCCATACCTGGACGAGTGCGGGGTCCTCCGCTGCCGTGGCCGTATTGATGCTGCATCTGACGTCACTGCCGAAGTTAAACATCCGATTATTTTAGACGGACGCCACCACCTAACCAGATTGCTAGTTAGACATTACCACATAAAGGCTGCACACGGTAACCAGGAAGCAGTGGTAAACAATTTAAAACAAAAATATGCTATTATAAATATAAGACCAACCGTTAAGCATGTAGCATCGCGATGTATGTTTTGTAAAATACGCAAAGCGCAACCACGTGTACCTGTCATGGGGGACTTGCCTCAGGGCCGATTAGCACATCATCAACGAGTCTTTACGCATTGCGGCCTGGATCTGTTCGGGCCAATGGAGGTGGTGGTGGGGAGAGGACGTCAAAAGAGGTACGGAGTAATCTTCACGTGTCTTACGATTAGGGCAATTCACTTGGAAGTTGTACACTCGCTCACTACTGACTCGCTTATCATGGCACTACGTCGGATGGCAGCACGCCGAGGATGGCCAGGATGTTTTTACTCGGATAACGGGACTAATCTTCGGGGTGCTGACACCGAGTTGAGAAGGTCCATCCAGGAACTTGATAACAATTCCCTCAGTAATGTCGCTCTCAACAACGGGGCGACGTGGAAATTTATACCTCCCGCGAGCCCCCACTGGGGGGGCGCCTGGGAAAGATTGATTTCCAGTATTAAAAGGAGTCTCAACGTCATCCTAAAAGAGCGCGCACCTAAGGATGAAGTTCTCAACACCCTAATGGCCGAAGTAGAGAGCATCGTTAACAGTCGCCCACTAACTCACGTTTCAGTGGAGCCGGGCAGCGACGAGGCGTTGACCCCTAACCATTTTCTTTTACATTCGTCTACTACCTCACCTACCCTAGGCGCGTTTGATGACTCCGACTTAATGCTGCGAAAGCAATGGCGCAAAAGCCAAAGGCTAGCTGATATGTTTTGGCAAAGATGGGTGAAAGAATACTTACCGCAGCTGCTTCCCAGAAGAAAGTGGAACAAGGAGGAGAAGCCTCTTCAGGTAGGTGACTTAGTGCTTGTCGTTGACCCAGGAGCCCAACGCAATATCTGGCCGAAAGGAGTTGTACAACAAGTCTTCCCGGGTAAGGACAATCGAGTTAGACTGGTCGAGATTAAGACTAAGTCTGGCATTTTGAGACGGTCGGCGGCGCGCGTCGCTAGAATCCCTTTGGGTGATGAGTGCTGAGCCAGCACTAGGGCGGGGCGTGTTAGCGACGTGCTCAAATGGTTTAGTTTTTAAAAATGTACCTAAGTTAATTTATTATCGTTTATTTAATGTGGTACTCACAAAAATGTTTGTTTTTAGTTTTTTAAGCCAAATTTACAGGTAGATACGTGTGACGCGCCGATATGTCAGTTTACCGTTATAATTCTGAAGCCAACAGTCGCTTTTGTCTATCCGCGCACGACACACGTATCGGCCGCTCTCTTGTTTATACCACGTGTTGTCGTTGTTTTCCAAAATTAAACAGTTTTTCGCGATTCTCAGTCCAGTGTTTTCATTACGGAGCTCCTGTGATCAACAACCTCATTGACACAATACAAACACACACACCCTTCCACCCCACTTGGAATAAATGTAATAACTATGATAATATAATAAGAACTTCATTGATAATTATCAATCAAGAATCAAGGTTTCCATTTATTATAATTAATGGAAACACTGGTTCTTTTCCATAGGTACTACAGTTATGTGTTGCTGATATAGTTGAATAAATGATGTAATTTTTTGTATGTGTTAATAAAATGAATCTCCCATAAACAGCAAAATAATTCAATGTAAGTGGTTGTGCATACTTTTTTAGGGTTCTGTACCTGAAAAGAAAAAACGGAACCCTTATAAGATCACTTTGTCGTTTTCTGTACGTCTGTCAAGACCGTTTCCCGTCGGGGACGCGTGGAGGTATCGAGATAAAATTTAAACCATATAGGTACTCAAGTCTGCAGTCCCTTGAAGCTGTGAAAAAATCAAACTTCTAAGTTAACGTGAAAAAAAGATACGGCCGTTTATCCCGCAAAAAACTTAAATTCCAACACTCTCAAGGAAACCTAAATTCAAAGGGTACTTTCCGTTGACCTAGAACTATGAAATTTAAAAAGTAATACCGTCTTATACTACAAGTATAGGGAAAAATCTGAAACTATGCATTTGTAATTAGATCATAAAAAAAATTACTTTACTAAGGGAATGAACATTTATACGGTACTTTAATATATATACCTTCAAATTTGTACGGAACCCTCTGTGGGCGAGTCCGACTCACACTTGTCCAATTTTTATTTATATTATAAGTGACAAATGAGCAGAAGAGCCTCCTGTAGGCGTATGATGCTACGTTTTGTCGCGTGATAAATAAATGATAAAGCATTGGTCACGTTCTAACAAATAGTGTGTGAGAGTGACGGATGCTTTATCACTTATTTATCGCGTGACAAAACGAGGCATCATAAGCTTACTGATGGAAAGTGGTCATCACCACCCATGCTGCTGTGCTAGTCTAAAATGCGACTTTTTACTATGGAAACTCATAGTAAGAGGTCGCCTTTTAGATTAGCACGGCTGCATGATAAATACTTTACCAGAGGAACTGCCTACATATTGCCGACCTTTAAGAGCCCTGTATACTCGATTTTTAATAAACCTCATTATCAGGAGGGAGCTTGTTCCACAGCCTTCCGATTCACGGCAAGAATAACAATATATAACAATTACAAAGAATAGCTATGTCAACTTCAATGGTAATAATTAGAGACCGATATATCGGTATCGCCGATTATACATATACAACCGATATTTGAAGAGCACGAAAAGAATTAGCTGTATGAAAAAAATCTGCAAAAAGTACTTTCAATTACTGACTTAATTTATGTATTGGTCTATTACCTTGTGCAATGATAATTACTAATGTTAATTATATCCTAGGTTGATAATAAAAAAAAAATTGAGTTGATAATCTATTTATTTTTACTTTACACTTTCAGGGTCTCTGTTAAATATAGCCAAGTTTTAGGTACAATAAGGACATACAAATATCTGAAGTTCATACTTCATTATTTAGCTTAAGATATCAGTATCGGTATTTACTACAATAATCGGTATCATATCAGGCAAAATTATATATCATTACATCCCTAGTAATAATCAGATAATGATAAGATTTGTGTAATGGCTGTGTGCTGCTTTACAGATATTCAATTCAACAAATAATAACATTACTTCTATTTCATTGTTCATTCATCATCAGCCTCTATATATTCCAGCCTAATCATCCCACTGCTGGGCATAGGCCTACTCATAGCTAGAGTGAAAGGGTTGTAGTTTTGTGAATTAGTAAAACTAACTTTAACACATTAGCTTTAGTTTTGACCAAGATGTCCCTTTATTCCCAAGGAAAATTTTTTTATACTAGCTGGGCCAAAGAGAACCTAGAAGAAGCCTCCTTCCTAATGAGAATAAATAGCATCTATTTATTAGAGTATCTATACTAAAGATGTGCCATTCTCGGAAACGTTCTCAGTTTTGTAAGGAGAGAGAAAGTTCTCGAGAACATTTCCCATACAAGACTGAGATTGTTTCCGAGAATTCTCGAGAACGGCACAACTCTAATCTATACTGCTAGACCACCAAAATATATTATCACAACCCATATAATACTTATTTCGAAGAACACTTAGCTGTCCAGATTAAACAGGCCCACGGGTCGCACTTTGCCCACCACTGGTATACAAATAACAATAATTGTACTATAGCAGGGGCCACTATATGGTGGACCGCGGTCCAGATCTGGACTGCCAACCTTTTTTGTGCAGACCTTAAGTACTGTAAGTTACTAAGAAACAGACCGAGATGAAAACTGGTTCCCCGAAAGAAACTTATTGGTGACCTCTGTACTATAGTATATTCAATGAGCTTATATACCGCAATCACATTAAGAAATAGCATATGTTTTTCTTTTAATGAGAATTGAGAGCATTTAATCTGTACCATTTGCAAACATAGATGTAATAGTACATTGTGTATCAAGGGCGGTAGGTAAGGAATTACAAACGAGTGTTTGTTACAAGGCCGAGGCGAAGCCGAGGGCTTTAATAACACGAGTTTGTAATTCCTTTACCGCCCGTGGCACACACAATGTTTTTCATCACACTTGTGAGGAAATCTAATTAAAATTAACCTTACTTAACCTAAATAAAATTGTAAAACTGACAGTGACATTAGTGACATATCCATAGACAATGCGCAACGTTCGGAAACCATAGCGGTACAGACCTAAAACGGTTGATTTTATAATTGCAAAATACTGAAATACACTATTGAAACATTTAATTAATGTTACAGAAATATGTGTTTACATGTATTTGCAATACCAGTTCTCTTTAAATAAATATTTCAGTGATAAAAGTTAAAAAAGTAAGTTGGCGTTTCCTTTGAACATGACAAATAAGAGTAAAACAGAACCAGCGTTTCAAATTTAAAAAGAAAACCATTACGCCCTAGGGCGTAATAGCTCATTTACGGCCCGCAAAACCTACGTGTAATGCACCATTTTCGAGCAAGTGTGATGAAAAAAAAATTACCAGTGATTTAGTGTTAAGGTGATACGAGCCGCTGAGTCATGCGAAAAATTTCAACAGATGGCGCTAGTGTCGGATTGCCAGTTTCGCCCCGATTTTTTTCGGAAAATCGAGTTTTTCCAGTAAATATCGAAGTTGTTTTCGGTCAATGTTCATTTTGCGCAAATGGTAACTCATGCTTTATTAGTCCATATACAATTTATATCGTATTATTAAGCCGTTTCAAATATATGACCTAGTTTTGGTGAAAATCTGGGGACGTCGGAAAAAAAATTTGAGAAATAATTGCAATTGTTTATACTTTTGGACATGATAAGAATGTTAATAAATATTTTTGAGTTTTATAGGTATATTTGAATAATTTTAAATGGAAATTTAGACAAAAAAAACATAATATTAAATTTAGTATGAAAATATTAAATGCGTTACCAACTCACCATTGCAGCCGGCGACGGCGCTAGTATCAACGTGGTCTGCTCTATGTATTCATATTACAGAGCTAGTTCCCTATTTGTCCGCTTGAACAAATAACTTTGCAGCGACTTAAAATCGTGTAGTAGACTGATGGAAAAATCATATGTGCAATAATTACGAATCGTCGACGATGCTATACTTGATTTATATACTGAAAAATGTCTTGTAAAGAAAAATATCTGTTTAAAGACCTAAATTCATGTACATTCATACCATGTTTCTTAGTCGGCGTTTCATCTTTAATCTATAATAGTGTCAAATGGAATCAAAATGGAACCAAACATTTTTTTTGTCATTTGTGGGAATTTGTGTTTTTATTTTGGCCGTCTTGCGATAAAATAGCGAAATGGATTTCACTTTTCATCAAACTTTGGCTTTTTTAACTTTCGTTGATGAATATAAATGCGTTTTTCTTAGTTCATAATACATATATTCTATTTGCTATTATCATAAAAATAGTAAAAAAAAGCCAGGTGTTCCCGGGCGGTCACCCATCCAAGTATTGACCACACTCGACGTTGCTTAACTTTGGTACCTACCTATTTGGACAAGAACAGTGGATTCAACGTTATCTATATGAAGTGGTGCCCGTTCCAAAACGTAACTAGTAGCATTGTACTAGGCTTACACAAAATAGCTATCTAGGTACACGCTTGTAAAGTGTGTCAAGTTGTCATTTGGGGCAAACTATGGGCCTCGAACAATTTTGTTACGAGTACGATATACGCATTATTATCCAAAAATAACAGTTTATCGGAATATAAAGTATCTTTTATTATCATCCTGGATTGAAACAAGGATTTGATCTACTCGCATACCAAATTTCATCTCAATCTAATCAATTACTAGTCTGTGCGGAAAGAGAATAGGATTTAGATTTGGTGGCGCCTGTGATGCTTTTCTACCGTATTTGCCATACTGGTTAGGTTAGTTCCGTTTTTTGCCACGCCTATATATTCTCTTTCCGCACAGACTCTATCGCGTTATTTGGTAACGTCTTCAATGTTATAAGATAGGACTTTTGCCATTGCAGTTATAAAATAATAACTAGGTATAACTTCCCATTCTCTCCCACCGTCCACCTCCCGTGGCCACCTGGGTGAACCGTTGAAATTTTATTTTTACTACCGTTCACCTCTATTATATTGTGTAATTCATATTGGTGACGATCTACCTGTGAAATTTAAAACCGGTTGTTATAATAATTTTCATCACACTTGCTCGAAAATGGTGCATTACACGTAGGTTTTGCGGGCCGTAAATGAGCTATTACGCCCTAGGGCGTAATGGTTTTCTTTTTAAATTTGAAACGCTGGTTCTGTTTTACTCTTATTTGTCATGTTCAAAGGAAACGCCAACTTACTTTTTTAACTTTTATCACTGAAATATTTATTTAAAGAGAACTGGTATTGCAAATACATGTAAACACATATTTCTGTAACATTAATTAAATGTTTCAATAGTGTATTTCAGTATTTTGCAATTATAAAATCAACCGTTTTAGCTCTGTACCGCTATGGTTTCCGAACGTTGCGCATTGTCTATGGATATGTCACTAATGTCACTGTCAGTTTTACAATTTTATTTAGGTTAAGTAAGGTTAATTTTAATTAGATTTCCTCACAAGTGTGATGAAAAACATTGTGTGTGCCACGGGCGGTAAAGGAATTACAAACTCGTGTTATTAAAGCCCTCGGCTTCGCCTCGGCCTTGTAACAAACACTCGTTTGTAATTCCTTACCTACCGCCCTTGTTACACAATGTACTAATCTATGGATGTTTTGTGTTTGCGTGAAGAATTTGTCTTAGAAACGCTCGTGTCCAAAATACCGCATTCCCGAAATACCAGATTTTTTAAAAAACAGATTTTCGATTTATGAGATTCCTGTCTTACTACATTCCCGTTACAGTAGATTATAAAATCGTAAGTTACTCAAGGATCTAAATCACTTTGTTGGGTGTGTAATATTGGAAATCTTGTATACGGAGAATGCGGTGTATAGAGAATCCGGTATTTTAAAAATCTGGTATTTTAGGAATGCGGCATTTTGGGAATGAGCGCTTAGAAATAGCGGATACGTAAAATCAGAATTTTGTCAAACGTTTTTGCACAACAGTGCGTGTGTTAACGTTGAAAATGTATGAACAAAATGACCATCATTTCTAGGTGGTCTCGGGAGGTGGGCAATGGTAAAGAAGGGATGTTGGGGCTGGCTGTTGCAAAAATCGGACCAGGTGGGGGCCGAAGCGCTTGGGATCGAACCAGGACGCTAAGCCAAGGTCCCCTCGAAGTTATGCTGATTGCTCAAAGTGCAGATGCAGTACAGCAGGAATAAGACTAATAAGTACGGTCAAGGCCAAAATATATTATTCATTAGAAACTAGGTATTTTGCGGTGCACTACTTTTGATAGGTTTATTATAAGTACAAAGGTAATCTTGACTGTACCATTTCCATCGCATGCTGTGCATAGCACATAGTACCTACCTAGACATCCCATGAATTATTATTACCTGATAAATACTTACGCACCTAACACTTACTTACTTAGGACTTGCCCGTGACGCGAGGTCCGTAGTACGTCACGCCATTCTTCGCTTCAGTACGGAGCACCAAATATCGCTGCTTATCATGAACAACGGCCCAATCCAAGAAGATAATTCTACGTTGAACTTTAAATTCTAACATTGAGCAGTAAGACTCAAAATAAATCTACTTTTCATTTTGTATTGCGCCGTTGTTCATGATAAGCAGCGATATAATTGTGATTATGGTTACGCAGTACCGCTTATTGCGGTTTTGAAATTTGACGACATTTATTAAGAGGCCAGAGGAAAGAGTTCCACCTAGGTACACTCACGGACTTGTTGAGCCATTTAGGGTTCACCTTACAAAAGTACTGTCATAGATTGTGTATTACACGAAAAAATTAGACTGATCCCCAAATGGCTTAACAATTGAAGTCCGTGATCGTACCTAAATACATGTTCGATTCTACATTATTCTCTTTAGCCAAATAAGACAATGGCCTCTCTCCTGGCTTCATGCTAAAGGGGCGTATAAGCAAGCGTTTTGCTTTGCGTATACGCCCCTTTCGCCTAAAACCCTCGATATGTATGTCAGATTCCACAAAATACGTGTACCTAATAAAATCGTAACATGATGGTGTTTGGGCGCGCATCACGCAAAATGAACCAGACATTACGTTCCTATACTAGACCCCGTGACCCGTACAATTAAACACATCATTCGTAACTTATTTATATATATTCAATTATACCTACAGGGTAGGTACCTACTTACTTTCTTAGCGATTTATATTTTTAGCAAAGAATTGAAAAATATGTTCAATCTTCGGAATGCAACTTTAATTGCTTGGCATAGGTGTCATAATTGAATAACGCCGTTTGACGTTTCATGGGAAGAGTACCACAAACGTCACTACATATGTCTGTCTCATGTTTCGATGTACTACGTCATCATGCGTAGAAATTTGGAGTATCGGCAATGAATGAGACAGATTTCGTATAAATATGTTCAATCTTTAGAATGCAACTTTATTTGCTTGGAATAGGTGTCATAATTGAATAACGCCGTTTGACGTTTCATGGGAAGAGTACCACATACGTCACTGCATATGTCTGTCTCATGTTTCGATGTACTACGTCATCCATCAATTCCATCATGCGTAGACATTTGGTGTATCGGCAATGAATGGGACAGATTTTGTACAAATGAAATTGCATACCTACTGAAGCGATGTGCGCCTTACAGGCCGGGATCCTGACAAATAATATGTACCTCTAAAAGTCTATACCTTATTAATTTTATATAAATGTTCGCGATGTTTAGGCTAAATGTAACGAACGCCTCGCGGACACGGTATAAGCGGTAGAGTTTTTCTTCCGACAAAAGGTACATCGGGAGCGCGCACCTACGGACGCACCACAGGCAAGCATTTGCCCATGCGCGCCCATGCCACAGTATGGAGTGCACTCACACAGACGCGCGATCGTTACTACTACGTTTAATAGTTACTTTTTACTTTGTCGTGGACGTGCAATAAATACTGTAGGTAGTTACCCAGATTTACATTTTACTTAGACTACAATTCAATATTTGAAAAACACAGACTCCTGCCTTCGTCTAATATTAACTTCCGTCGTTCCGGGTGTTCCATCTTCAGTAGGTACTTTTCCAATGTCATGTTCATAGTTATCGCATAAATAAATAGGTAAGTAGACTATTATGGTTAGGGCAGTGGTCCAATCCTTGCGTGGACTCACAAAATTAAAGCAACGTGGAACCATTTTTTTTGCCCGTGTTTGCGTTGTCACTAAGCAAGCAGGGCTATTGTCTGTGTATTACTAATACGTAATATAAAGGTTACAAACATGCTCCATCGAATGTTTTCAGACCAGACTAAACTCCTGCCTTTCATACTTGAACCAATATTTTTTTTAGTTAGGTAAGTATGTAAAAAAGTGTAATTACGGGCACATGAAGCATTACATTTTAATCCTCCGAGTGACAACGCCATTGCAAGGTTCAATTGTCATTTGACTAGTTTCTATCAGATGACGGCTTATTTTATTTGTTATACAGTAGGTAGTATTATAATTCTCAATAAAGTAACCTGCTTCCAACATTGAATCACTACGACTACGAAACTAACAAATGCACTTGTTACTTAGAAAAATACTGAATTTACTACCTATACAAATTCTTAAAATAAAGTGCATAAGCGTAATTTTGAACGTGGGGTAATTTTGAAAATGAGGAATTTCTACTAAACTAGTTAGATATGCAAGATTTTTAAGGTTTGCAATTAGTTGCAGCATTATTAGCGTGTATAGTATAGTGATAGCATGTTACAGTAAATGCATATAAAATACTGAAATCGTTTTGCACATGTCTATATTTGAGGAGTTCCCTCAATACCTCGTTAATCTCACAGTCAGAACTGGATTTTGGAAAGAATGCGACCAATCTGGAAGCACCCTTTTAGTTATAAGAATATATTTTTTAATCACTTTATAAACGACGGAGTCCTGAGGTACCTCATATATATAGAAGAAGGTAAGAACGTAATAAATATCATCATCATCATTTCAGCTATAGGACGTCCACTGCTGGACATAGGCCTCCCCATAGATTTCCAATTAGTTCGGATATAATATATATACAACCTCCACTAGACGGAGCATGTTATACGACGCGCGCTCACCACGTATATCGTGTATGGTCCATTTTATATTAGCACTAGCGACCCGCCCCGGCTTCGCACGGTGTTTCTCTATTATATTATGCATGTATTATACATATAAACCTTCCTCTTCAATCACTCTATCTATTAAAAAAACTGCATCAAAATCCGTTGCGTAGTTTTAAATACATAGGGACATAGGGACAGAGAAAGCGACTTTGTTTTATACTATGTAGTGATAGTGATTACGATATTATGCGACCGGCCGCTCGTTCAGTTCCGACCATGTTTCTGACCTTTTTGTGCACCAAACGTGAAATCAATATTTCTGGTCAATCCGACGAAAACCTCGAAACATAAAATGATAAAAAAGATGTGAAACCAGAGTTGTACTAGTAATATCTACCGATATTTAATCGACCATATGCGTGGTGAGCGCGAGTCGTATAACATGCTTCGTCTAGTGGAGGTTGTCTGTGAGAAGGACATACAAATATCTGAAGTTCATACTTCATTATTTAGCTAAGATATCGGTATCGGCATCGCCGATTATTTACTACAATAATCGGTATCGGTATCGTATCGGCAAAATTATGTATAGTTACATCGCTAATATATACATGTATATTAAAAAAAAAACAGAATAACAATCGACTGGAGAATCCTTTTTCTGAAATCTGGTAACGGTATCGGTATATCGTTACTGCATGCCGATACCTACCAAATCTATCAATACAGTTCTGTGTGTTCTTGTTTCAAAGGTACCAGATGAACATACATAATTTATTTATGACTTTGACCGGCTAGGCAGACGGACGGTGCGTCTGGGTACAGATGTTTTCTCTAGAACTGCCCTGTTTCTTTGTACGTTATTATTTCATTTATTTATTTCATTTATTTATTCAGTAAAACATACAAGCTTACAGTGTTACGTACACCAAAACGCTTACATGTACATGTTACAATAAATTAAGACTTAAAAATAACAATACCAATTGAATTATAAAATAAATAAAATAAAAATAAAAAAGCCTTTTATTTCCCAATCGCATGCAAATAAAACGGCATAAAAATTGATTTACAATTAACATTAATCATTATAATAGAGCTCAATAAAAATAATAATTATTATAGAATGCATGATTAAATAGTAGTGCGACATATACAATCATTTCAGTTAAAAATCAAATTTAAATTAAAAAAAATCTAAATAATATTAATAAATAATTTAAGCGATGAGAACCCCTATAGGGTGTAGGCCACCAATTGAATTAAAACATCTTAAATTAATGAAACACGCGAGAAACAGCATACTTAGTTGAAAAATTAAAATCATATAAAATATAGTTGTAAAAGTTGTAAAAAGGTAAAATAGTGCAAGCAAATAATTAAAAACAGTCAGAATAACAAGATTTAAAAATATTAATTAAAAAATAATAATACTTTAAAAAATTATATATCACAGTTATTATATTAATTGCAGAACGTATTTAAAAATTGAATAATTTTCCTGCAAAATCCACCAATACTATCCGAGAACACATCAATGTCGTGTCCCTCGACGGCTATAACATTGAAAAGAGCTTGTGCTCTGGCCGTGGGAGCGTTGTCGGAGAGACGGGTGCGTGCGCGCAGCCAGGCGAACTGGCGATGGCGGCGCCGCGGCGGCAACACGTCGATCCCCTCCGGAACTGGCCGCACAGAAGGTACATGGAGGCCCATCCGCTGTAGCACGGTTGGATTAACTACCTTATTGTTTAGGAGTTGGTAGTAATGCACCATTAACAGCAATTTACGTCTCAGTTCAAGAGTGTCGAGGCCTACCATACCTGAGACGAAACGGGATGGGTACAGGTATGGGTAATACCCGAAAGATCTGTTGTACAGAAATCTCGCGAACTTCTTTTGTAGCTTTTCAATTAAATTAATATATTATGTGTGTAGCTTACGACCTAGGAGCTTAACTTACAAGGCAAACAATACATTTCATAATATAATTGCTTCTTGGCGTCATCAGTTCATCGGGTATTCCAGTATCTAATCTGTAATGCATAACACACAATGATATACATAATAATGTAAAGTTAAAGACATAAATATATACAGAGTGAAATTTTATTGATCGTCAAAATTTTTCCTAGGCATTAGGTATCAATAAAAGATGCGATTTCTAAATAAAAAAAAGCAAGTGCGAGTCGGACTCACGCACCGAGGGTTCCGTACAAACTCGTCAGTAGATACGTGGATAATTCAAGATACACTGTATGGTAGGACAAACTTAACTTTGCTCTTGAAAAATTGTTGTCCCTATACATCAACATATGTGGTGGTTAGTTTTTGCGAATTTCTAAAAACGCTGCAAGTTAGGAAAATCGTGTTATTTTTCCTGTAATATCTAGGATGATATTAATAATCGGTAAATATTACAGATTTTTCTATTCAGTAACTTCGGAGATAATAGGGGAGGAACGGTATTTTTTAACGTTTTTTGTAATAAATCAAAAACTACATGTCTAAGAAAAAAAAAAAGGTTTTATAGTTAAATTGTTTTGGAATCTACACATTACGCCCTTTCATTTGATATACTCAATATAATATCTCTACTTTTGATTTTCGACATCCCATTTCGGTCCCTTTAAAAAAAACTAAAAAAAGATTGATTTTTCTGTACTATAAATAGGTTTGGGTTAGAGATTTTTAACACTATTCCAAATTCAAGGCGATAGCATCAGTAGATCCAGAAATATCTTGCTGTGACAGACGGACGGGCAGACGGACAGACAGACAGAGTCACACCATAAGGGTTCCTTTTTTACCACTTTGGTAAGGAACCCTAAAAATGTAGGTAACATTTTCACCATAAAATGTGCTGTCCGAAAAAATAATTAGTAACGTAAGGATTACGCGTATCGACGCGTAAGTTGTCTCAGCGACTCACCGCGGGAGCGGGGAAGGGGTTGCGGGGAGGGGACCGTTGCCGTCTCCCCCGAAGTGCGCTACCGCGGTATCCACAAACGTATGTTTTTTTAGGGTATCTTTCAGCTGCTGTTTCTCAGTACTTTAGTACTGAAAGATTCTGACTGAAAAACACGTAATTTCAATTTTTCGCTAAATAATCCACTGTCCAAACCAAATTTGGACGATGAAAAAAATTTCACTCTGTATAAACATTTCTATATATCTGTACGATATCGAAGCTCTAAAATCGAGCTCCAAATATATCTGTACCTACTATCTATTAGCCAAAAATATCCATGCGACACTTCGATCAAAAATATGCGAACATACGTCTCTTTCAGTTTGGTCCTGACATCATTGGGCCCTCATTTATTTATGGAAATGGCTTATTACACATTTTTAGATTTTGTAATTAGTAGTCGGACTAGGTGGGGGCCTGAACGCCTGGAGTCGAACCAGGTCGTTTGGCCAGGGCCACCTTGACTTTTCGCTGATTGCTCAAAGTGAGCAGCGGACCAGCGGGAAGAATGAAGCGAATCAACCTGTCCTTATGTGGGGTGTCGCGCAATAGTGGTGCCCGAGTACATATTCAGTGATCTGAATGTAAGCTCACGACACTCAGGTCAATGTAGTTCATTTTAACATTGCTAAAATACACACACACACACACACATAAACACATTGCACTAACTCGGCAGAAAAGCCAATAGGTAGTTGTAATAAATAAATATAAACATTAAATTATTTAAAATTTATTTCAAATGTTATAATTCTACATACCTGATGGTGTAGTATCATCTTATTCATAACTAAAATTTCCAAGTCCAATGGAAAGTGCGATGTCGTTGCAGCAGGAGTTCGGATGGTTTACAAAGCATGTTCATATTTTATGACACCTGTAAGCTTATGATACCTCGTTTTGTCACGCGATAAATAAGTAATAAAGCATCCGTCACTCTTACACACTATTTGTTAGAACGTGACGGATGCTTTATCATTTATTTATCACGCGACAAAACGTAGCATCATACGCTTACTGGGCATAAATGTAACATAATAATAAATATAATTATGTGTAAGGTGGGGTGTGTGGGTATTAGATGCACCGTATGTTCGATTTAGTTCTCTTACTTTTTTAACCCTTTCGACGCTACGTCAAACATAAATGTTGCTAATCAGACGCCATGGTCATAACAGTGTCAAAACCGAAATTGAACTTTATTCTGGTGCTTGTAGGTCCTTTATAACTCCGCGATTTATGACACTTTTAGGTGTTGTTGGCACGGTAGGCATGACAGCACACGACACCTTTAGGTGCTCTTGGCGTTCAAAGGGTTAAATAAATGAAATGCTCTGCAAAAATGCTTCAGCTTAGGCCAATAAAAAGGATCCTATGCATTATCCAGGGACATAATGTACCCGAGTATCAAATTTCATGAAAATCCTTCCGGTAAACTCTCTTGTATTCATCGCCAATATTAGAAAAAATAATTACCTAGATTTTATTAGGAAATCATATTAGGTACCTATCTATGATATATATTACCTTATCTTCTGCCATTTTATCTTCACTACTCTTCTTTACCTAAATAAACTTTATTTTCATGTTTTCTAGCTGAATTGCATATTGATTTGTTACTTTAATTTATAAAAATGAGTTACTGCGGAAAAAATGACATAGAAACTTTCGAGTTTCGGAAAAATATCGCGTAAGAAACAAAACTATTGCAAAAAGAAGCGACTGGGAAACTTTCGCCATAGACAAAATATCGTTTGGCCATATTTGAGAATGAGGAGGCAAGCAAATGAGAAAAAAAAGTGGCGGGAGGAAGTCCGAGTGGGGAAAAATGCGAATGGAAAGTTTGCTACGCGGAATTAACGATTTCGGGGAAGAGATCTAATCACTCGTCCTGGGATCGATTCCCGACAAAGGTGAGACTATCAAAATTATTTAATACCCTAATATTAATTTATTTACATAATGAAAGGATAATAGATATTTTTCTACGTATTTTCAAAGTAAAACAATAACAAATAATCCACTCTTAAATTAATTCGAGAAGGAGCGCCATCTTATGAGCAAATATATACTAAGTGTGACAGCTAGTTTAGTTACAAGGACCTTCAACAGGTGGCGTCTATAACAATGAGCAATAATTAATTTTAAAAAACATATTTTTTTAGGATTTCGAGTATTTTCGAGACTTCTTGTATCATTTTGCGCAGACAAAATATGTCAAGCTATATAATAAAACACATCTCAAATGCCAGCAATGCCGTGGAAAAAAAACATGACCTAGTTTAGGTTTGTATGGAGAATTCGACCGACTCGGTTCACCTTAACAAGGATCTACTTTGAGAAGTTTGGAGAAGTCAAATAATCCATAGTTATACATTATCTTCGATAACAACAATACAATGTGAAATAGTATTAACATCATGCATGAATTTTATTAATTTAGGTACAGGTCGAACATTCAATCAGACAAAATCATATCAACTGTGAAACTTCTTTAACTGTGTGTGTGTGAATTTTAAATTGGATCTAAACTTTTATTTTAAATTGACTTTGACAAATAAATGCGAGTAAATTTACATGGTGTCAGATGTTATACATTTGTATTATAACTATTAATAGTCAAAATTTCCGAATGAAAAAAACGAGAGCAATACATTTCTAAAATACGAACCCTAAGAGCAGGACTGGTGGCATTAGGTACTGACATTAAGACTTAACTTCTAGAAAGAAAAACTAACAGATCCACATTCATAAATAAATACCCAAATACTGTCCAGCACCGTGAGACTAAATATGTAGAAGAAGGATACAAAAACGACTAGAATAAACCAATACATGAAAGTATGCTAGGCAAATTGAATAAGAGCTGTTGGCGCGAATGATTATGATATATGCACTCAACGGGTCCATAAGTATAACTAGTAGAAAACAGAATATTACCCGATCTCTGCATAGTGAAAATGCTGCAAAAAATATATTCACACAAGAAACATAATCACAAAACACGATTTTTTATCACTTCACCAACCAAACTGTCAACAGAACAACTCAACCGCCCTTGCTTGTACCGGGTAGAAATTGATTTTTGGATATTCTTGCCAGTAAACAAAAAGCACGTTATCCGCCCTTGTCCTGGTTGTGCTTGAAGATAGAAAAATAAAAAATATTAAAGCGTCGTCATTTCTTAGCTGAAAATAAGGAAAAAAAACGCGCCCCATAAGTTTACTATCTCATTCAACTCCGTAAATTACATGTATCGTCCTCATATGTATTTTTAGAAAATAAGTATGTTTTGTATTATTATGTTGTCATTTTGTTCATATTTCATTTATAATATGTTGACCAAGGTGGGGCATAATCTGTGGCATTATGTGACAGTGACAGATACAGATATATTGAGGTACATTCTGAAATTCGAAGGCGTTCTTTCGAACAGTACAACAATCTTATAAAATAAAGTTATAAATCGTTAAAATGGTTAATTTAAAATAATATATAGTCCTGCAAAAATGTCATCAGCGGCACTTTAAAACATTAATTTTAATTTGTTGTCAACAGTCTATTGAGATGCTCATGATTATTTTCATCACACTTGCTCGAAAATGGTGCCGTAAATGACCTATTACGCCCTAGGGCGTAATGGTTTTCTTTTTAAATTTGAAACGCTGGTTCTGTTTTACTCTTATTTGTCATGTTCAAAGGAAACGCCAACATACTTTTTTAACTTTTATTACTGAAATATTTATTTAAAGAGAACTGTTATTGTAAACACATATTTCTGTAACATTAATTAAATGTTTAAATTGTGCATTTCAGTATTTTGCAAAAATAAAATCAACCATTTTAAGTCTTTACCGCTATGGTTTCCGAACGTGACGTGAAGTCGCATTGTCTATGGATAATGTCACTGTCAGTTTTACAATTTTATTTAGGTTAAGTAAGGTTATTTTAATCAGATTTCCTCACAAGTGTGATGAAAAACATTGTGTGTGCCACTGGCGGTAAAGGAATTACAAACTCGTGTTGTTAAAGCCCTTGGCTTCGCCTCGGGCTTGTAACAAACACTCGTTTGTAATTCCTTACTTACCGCCCTTGATACACAATGTACTATTTCAAGTATCAAAATGTATCCTGCTGCCAAGGCAACAGCAATGACTTTGACAAGCAAGCAAAGCACTTAACATAGCCACTCACTAGTGAAAATAGTAAGCGAAATAATTGGACTTTGGTTTATTGTGATATTTGTGATTACTCATTGATTACTGGTGTTATTGTTTGTGTGGTCAAATTTGTAATATCAAAGACTTAAGATGAGCTTAATATATAATACTGGAAGATTTATGATGGCGCAAGTTCTTCTCAGATACAGAAAAAAATTACACCAAAATAACTTAATATCCCGTAAAAATGTAAGTACTCTTTAAATTTTTCTACTACATTATAACTTTTTTCTACTCCTGCACTGTTATCTGTCTTTTACTTGGTCACGAACACTAATATAAGAACATACATAATATGAGTTCAGAGAAGTCTATACTCTATTCCCCATAACAGCACTAGTGTCGTTATCGTCACTTTACGTTATTGCTAGCAGCCACAGACTTCTAAATCTAGGTTAAACTTAGGTCAAGGATTAAGCGCTCAATTTTAACTTTACGGTAAAAATGCACAACTACCAACTTAACAAACAATTAAATTCCTACGGTTTTTAAGAAAAACAAAACATTCCGAACTAAATTCATTGATGCCAACATAAAAAAAAGTATTTTTTATC
Organism: Eudemis profundana; assembly: GCA_947034925.1. Classification (NCBI taxonomy): domain Eukaryota; kingdom Metazoa; phylum Arthropoda; class Insecta; order Lepidoptera; family Tortricidae; genus Eudemis; species Eudemis profundana. The sequence goes on along the minus strand of OX344815.1, from coordinate 12,180,913 downwards.
TATATTAATAATTTAGCCGGGCCCTACGGTAGACCTGAACGAAAAGCGTCTCAAAAATTAAAGCGTAAAAAAATAACACTTTCGAATCGACAACTTATATTCGCAAAATTCGTATAACGCAGAAATAAGCGTATAAAGATGTAAAATAATTTGAATAATACCAAAAACAGTCGGCCATGTTTCTTTGGTGCGTTCGGAGACTGCCATAGCTTAGCGAAGCGCGCGTAATGTGTGCTTTTAATTGAATTTGTACACACTCGGCGAGAACGGAGTAAACTAAACTGACGAGGTGACGACATGAGTAAGAAAAACGTTTTTTACATTAGAAAATCGTGCGTATAATATTATTTCAACAAAAAAAAAACAATATTTACATGCATCGTGCTATTTTTAAAACGTAATAAATTACTAAACAAGTGGAAACTGCACAATATTATTGTCTCATTGCTCAATGAAAATGACAGTTGAAATTGTAAGCTAAAAAAAGCAAAAAAAAGGAATAGGCACTTTTATAAATCCTTCTGAAGGTATGGGGGCTTTTTAAGTTTATTCTGACTTAGGAAACAAAATTATACCAATTTTCGAACATTTTTAATCTGTTCACGATAATTTTCGACATAGAATATTGAGAATGCAAGCCTGAATGTTTTTTTTTCTTCATTTTGGAGGTGGGAATGTTCAAATATACAAATACTTTCGTAAATTTCTTTTCTACGGGGGGGGGGGGGAGAAATAGTGGATGGCAGGTAATTTTATCCCCTTAATATGGAGGGATAACTTATTCGGGGAATCTGTTGAAAAAGTGTCCTGTCGAATGCAGTAAATAACAGTTTTGAATCTTCCTGCAGTAACGTTACGTTAACGCAACAGGAGGGTAGGTACGAAGTGGATTTAGTATGCTACGGCCACATTATCGGCGATTCGGCGTAAATTTGTACTGTCATCTCTTTCCCTGACATACAAAAAGAACAAGACGTCAACACGAATATTCGCCAAATCCCGATAATATGGCTGCAGAATATAATATCTATGGCTACAGAATTGATTACTACATTGAAAAGGGAGTGACACGAACTGATCAGGTCTGGAACACCACATTGCGCATAAAAAACCACGTTGCTGATGCAGGTGCCAAAACTGCGTTGCCGATGCACGTGCTTAAACCGCGTGAAGTCGGACTGTACCGGGGCCTGCCACATTTGCCATATGCATCCACATAGGTCGGTTAAACTGACTATGGGGTCATCCATAAAGTACGTCACACGATTTTTCAGACTTTCATCTTTTTAATATAGGCTGTCACATTTGGCTAGGTAACGGTGGCCCACGTCGCCTACGTCTAACGCCGCCTCTGAACCGGGGCGATTCTAATTCAAGGGGAGAGTTGTGATCACTAATGGGAAATTATAGTCTAACAACATAAATTGAATTCGGTTTTTAAACGGGACTCTACTATTTTAGATGTTTGAAAAATTAAAGTTTATATACTTTATTTTTGAAGATAGAAATGTGAAAAATCATACTTTGGATTTTAGATAAAAAGTGATTTTATTTACCTTTCTAAATTCGATTTTAATGTGGATTACCCAAATAGCATTGCGTCATTACTTTAAAAATAAACACGTATCTGACACTGACTCCAGGTAAAAACGCAGTAAGTGTATATGAAGTTCTGACGAATGAAGAACTTTTGACGTTTTCCTCTACGACGTTTTGAGATACCTACGAGTTTTTTTCAAAGTAGTGACGGTTGGAATTTTGTAATGAAAGTCCTTAAATAAGGTTTTGGATAGTTTAAACCAAAAACGACTTCAACATTATTTTAATGTTTGGAACTCAGCCGTCAGTTCAACATCCTCATTTTTGTAATGTCTGTTAAAAATAAAATATTTATAATAATTTCTAAGGAATTAAATGGGGGTTTGTGATTCTTTACATTTTGCCCGGGCGAAGCCGGGTTCACAGCTAGTTTAAGTATATTTTGAGATACAGGGAATCCTAGTTCAGGCATATAGGTTCAACTCTCTAATTGTATATCTTAGTCTTTAAATGTCATTGTTGTATAATACGTTGTTTAATAAATTATTCAATTCTATTCTATTCTTTTCTATTCTAAATTAAAAAAATAGTTTACCATAGACACCATACTGTCAGTCAAACGTCATATTTGCCTTGTTTCCAGGTTATGATTAATTTTGTATTTTATAATTTTTTCTACTCCTGTACTGTTATCTGTCTTTTACTTGGTCACGAACACTAATATAAGAACATACATAATATGAGTTCAGAGAAGTCTATACTCTATTCCCCATAACAGCACTAGTGTCGTTATAGTCACTTTACGTTATTGCTAGCATCCACAGACTTCTAAATCTAGGTTAAACTTAGGTCAAGGATTAAGCGCTCAATTCTAACTTCACGATAAAAATTCACAACTACCAACTTAACAAACAATTAAATTTCTACGATTCATGAGAAAAACAAAACTTTCCGAATTAAATTAATTGATGCCAACATAAAAAAAGTGTTTTAATTATCGTCACATCGTGTCACCAGCCATATCAAAAAAAAGTTTACCATAGACACAACTGTCATGCCGGCTGTACACACTCGGAGAGACCGGACGAGACACGCGTGACGTCCATGTATTTTATAACCTAGTCGTAGAAAAAGTATTGTATGCAACGTTGTATAATTAAGTCAAAAAACGCTCATTGCGTCTCTATTTGCGATACTCGCCGCATTCGCGGCTCGTATCGCAACTCACGCAATTCGCATTTTTTGAACCTTCTTATACAACTGTTGCATAAAATACTATAAAACCTCGTCGTAGAAAAAGTATTGTATGCAACGTTGTATAATTAAGTCAAAAAACGCTCATTGCGTCTCTATTTGCGATACTCGCCGCATTCGCGGCTCGTATCGCTCACGCAATTCGCATTTTTTGAACCCACTTATACAACTGTTGCATAAAATACTATTAAACTGTCCCATTTCAATATTTTTTGTATGAAAATACTTTAATTATACCAAAGCATCTCCTAAACTAAATTGAAAAAGTTCAGTACCCATATTCATGAGCAATACTCATCATCTAAACTTATTTTCAACCCACAACTACTTACTTGGTGATATATGCTAATAAATGTAATCAGTTTCAGCAACAAATGTCGACATGTAATATTCTAAATGTGCCAATATTATTTGGTGCATTATTTTGGAAGTCACAAGCACATAGATCGGATCCTGTAAAGACAGAACTTCATTCAATTCTTGAACAAGCTGATCAATTATTTGAAAATGGCCACATGGAGGAATGCTATCAATATTTGAAAAATTGTCAGGTATTACTTACTCCAATCATGTTTTGCATACTTGACCATCAGAAGCTTGGGTAGAATACATTTGGAACTAAGTAAGTCAGGCTACCAATCGAACTCCCTGCCTCGTACACCCACAGTTTGTGGAATTTCTAATGTTCTTTCAACATTACAGCACTTACACATTTTTGAACACTCTTCTAATGGTTATTGTCAGTACTTTAACACATTTACTGATAAGAGCCCATTGGGATAGGAGTTGTTTTGTCTCAAAAGTGTGAAACAATCTTCTTTCAAATGTAACTGACAGCTTGGAAAAGAATGCATAGAATATTTCAAACACACTTTTAATGTTTTCAGAACAGCACTGATGTTGAAATACAATGGAGAATTTGCCGGGTTATGTATAACATGGCAAAAGAAACAAAATATGAAAAAGCTTATAAAAGAAAATTAATATCTGAAGCACATGAGATCATATCTGGTATTCTAAAGGACAATTATGAAAATTATGCAGTTCAAAAATGGTATGCATTATTACTTGATGCTGAAAGCACTGAAATTGGAATCAAGGAACGGATCAAACAGCTAGAAAATGTGAAGAAACATATGGATGTAAATAATCTTTTTAATTTATATTTGCAGCAATATTTTCGTAATACTTTGTATACTGATTTATTTTTTTATTATTTATTTTTCAGTTGGCTGTTTTGTACAACCCAAATGATGCTACTACTTTGTACATGCTAGGAGAATGGTGTTACCTAGTTAGTGAAATGCCATGGCATCAGAGGAAAATAGCAGAAACTCTTTTTGCGTCACCACCTCATTCCACATACGAAGATGCTTTGGAATACTTTCTCAAGGCAGAATCAACTCGACCCAGGTTTTACAGTTTAAACTTGCTGCGATTAGGAAATTGTTATCTCAAACTAAAAAAGGAAGACCAAGCAAAATATTACCTAAAGCTTGCAGCTAGTTATCCAGCCAAAACAAATGATGACCATCAGGCTAATAAAGAAGCAGCAGAATTACTGAAGAAGTTAAAATGACAAATCACATAAAACCTGAAATCAGAATATTTTATATTATTTCATAGTAATCTTAAGCCTGCGTTACACATTGCGCATTGGTGCATTTATAATGTTCAACGAAGAAGACACATCTCAAATTCACAGTAAATATGTAACATTCCCAGATAAAAGTTGTTACCTACCTTTAGTTGAAAAATGACATGTAATGTATGTCACTCCTTGAAAATGGTAACATCTCTATGCAAAAAATGTCGTTTTTGAGTTAACAACGCCATCTAACTCAGGTGATAGTAAGGAACGCAATACAAAGCCACCTATCGCTCTAGCTCTATTTTAATACGGTAGTTTTAGACATTTTAATATTTCGGAAACTTTGAAGGCTTTTTCGTTTCGTGACGTTGATCAGGGACTGGAACCCCTTACCTTTATCTATTTTTTAAGGCGGGTTTTCAAAGGGCTGGATTTGAGAAAGACTTTTATTTTGTTAAGCTTATCACCGGCTTAATACAAACACAGCTACACCGATCGTTCGAGTTAACTCAAAACCCCAATCTAAACAACCGTACGAGTTGTTACTGGGAAGTGGTTCCGGACGGAGCGCAAACTAAATTGATCTTACCCGTCATAGTAATTCGTTTCATTTTCGATGGACGAGGCGAAGCTATTGCCGGATACTCTCAGCATTAACCCCTTCCAAATGTCTTAAAAACCCCTTCAAAACCCTAGGGTTCGGCTAAACTCGTTGCGGGATTTAACCCGTTTATGAGTAAACTCAATCAGATGTTAACACAAACAAACGATTAATAACTAACGGATTTTCCGGTCCCTGGTTATGATTTTCAAGTAGCGATGTATGTACATACATTTTTGAATGTTGTTTCAGAATAATGTAAAGATTGTTCATGATATTTGTGATTTCACTACCTGATATATATAAGCATATCACTATTTTTTACTGTTTTATATTACTTATACATATATACATTCTTAATAAAGATACTATTTTAAAAGAAAATAATTATTCGTCTATATTCACGTTTTATCGCTCTACTGTTGGACGCGTAATTGCTCTGCAAAGGAGGAATCACGACCCTCAGCAATGAGGAAATCGACGCGAGGAGGAGGGATTCACGTTTTCCCGCCACCAGTGCAGCTCCATCCAAGGCAACTATTTAAATCCAAATAAAAATACTATGCATAATACAAACAAATGTATTAATTTATTTATTACTAGTATAGGCGTAGCGAGGTGGGGACTTTGGTATTCTGAGATAAATAGGGGCAGGGGGTATTCAGGGGTTTTTATTACAAGACCTCTTTCATTAAAGAGCTTATTTTCGGAGGGATGTCTTCTTGATCTGTGTTAACTATCTGGCAACACCGGATTAAGCTTCTACAGTCATATGTGGTCATATCCTACTATTATGTTGGTGTCTTTGATTTTATCTCATATTCATAAGAGCAAAGTATCGTTAATGGTTAAAAGTACTTACCGGTAAAGATCTGTCTTATCTGTTGAAGTAACCGTTTTGTTTGGTTCAAGAGTTTGATGGATGGTCAGTGTTGCCAGGTCTCCTGATTTATCAGGAGATCTACTGATTTTGGGCTATGTCTACTGATCTACTGAATTCTCAACAGAATCTCCTGATTTTTAACACATTTTAGGTCTTAAGGAATATTTTCTTAATTTTTCATTGTAAATCTGTCAATAATGAAAAAAAAACAGTGAACAAACATAACGAAATACAATTTTTTTTTTTTTGTTATTTGTGTTCCCAATTGAAAGTGAGCTCGATTATCTTCCTAATCTGTGCCGTACGTGCCACTGTCAATGCTATCTGATCTGTGGTTTGTGGTTGTTATTTGTTATTCAATCTGAACTCTTGTTGTTAGTGGCACTACTACTACTTGAAAAGTGCCCTAGCACGCCAACGTTTTACTCCCATGAAGCTGAGGTTCAGCTGCGGCCACCTACCTCCATGCAGTCCGACTATTGTTACAGCCTTAAAGGCTAGCCAGTGTACAAGCATAAAAAAAAAAAAACTACTTGAACAGTTCAGAATGAGAACTACTTTTTGGCGTTGGCGGTTTTAGCGATATTCAGTTGGGAGTGAAGTGAGAGTACCACTCATCTTCATATTGTTAACTTGTTATTGATTCAGATGTAATTGCCGTTTTTGGAGAACATATATGTGAGTATGTGAGGAAACTTGTATAATATTTTTTCTTATAACATTATCTGCGTATCACCTTTACACTTTGACGGTGCGGAACTCCATGTTGGCCGACAAATCACTTGTCGGACCGTGAATGTTGCTGCACACGACCTGGCATCCCAAGTGTCGGACTCCAGCAGCACCATTCACGTTCCGACAGGGCCTTGACAGCCGACTAATCGTCTCACACCATCGGGTGGTGATGATGGTTATTGGCCGCTATACAGCTGTAGTGGCACTGACCACAGACTACCTCCACTAGACGGAGCATCTAAAGCGAGTCACGCTCACCACCGATATGTGTTTTTGCGCATATTAAATACTACGCGGCCGACCGCTCGTTGAGTAGCGACCATGTTTCTGACCTGTGTGCGCACCGACGTGAAATAAATATTTTTATTCAATCCGACGGAAATTTGCTAATGAAAATGATATTTTGCTATGTGAAATGGTTTAGGAAGAAATCTCAAACGTAGAACTATAAAAAATATGTCGTAATTTTCCATAGATAAGTCAAATTCACTGTATGAAATGTAGATAAAATTTTTGCGGGAGTCCATTTTATACTGGCTCTTGGGCAGAAGCGAAGGTTGTCCGTCTCTTTTTGACAAATGAAGAAACCGATTACGCTATTTCGTTCTAACGAAAACACGCGTTGTACTAGTGATGTGCAACACTTAGTACCGGCGTTTTTTGAATAGTAGGTACCGAATTTAATAATGATCGTCCCGTGAGCGACTGCTATATACAAAAATAAAAGATTATTGCGGTGTAAGGAAGTATTGTTATTATTTTCGTCGTTTCAATTTTATTTTAGAGTAGTCATTTCGTAGTTTTATTTAGCCTGTAGTTACTTTTAATTTGTTGAGTACATTTATAATTGCTAATTAATAATATCAATAACGATATAAATGAATATATTTTCTTAGAGCAGTTAGGGTCATTATCAAGATGGACCTGATGATGCCCTTGGTGGAAGTACGAGGGATCTCCGAGCTGGTTATAGATACAGTTATGATGTTTGGGCTCTTTCAAATTCTCTTGCTAGGTAAGCAGTTAGAACTAGTGTGACAATTGACCCAACAATGAAACGAAAGGTATTTTCATACAAAAAAAAATCAAAATTGGTCAAGCCGTTTTTGAGTAATCGGGAAACGTATAAAAAAAGAAGATATTGAAGACAGGAAACTTTTTTTGAAGTCGGTGAAAATAATAAAACTTGTAATTATTAGCTACAAATACAGCCGGTACAGCAATAATTTGCTGTACCGGGTCAGCTACTTGTATAAACATGTCCCATCACTATAGATCCCCACGCGTTTTCAATCGGCCAATCGCAGCGCTGTTGACGCTCGCCCCGGACTTCGAGCGTCGGTGAAATAGAATTCGTACAAAAATATCAAGATTAGTTATCTAGTGGGGGTGATCTGTGGCACTGACAATCATTAAAATGATTGCTAGTGTAAGAGATTGGTCATATATTTCTTGTTAGGTTTTAATGGTTTTATATCATATCATAAGTCACAAATTCAACTCGGATAAGTAACTTTTCGGTCAGCAATTTTTTTTTCTCAATCTCCTGATTTTCAAGTATCACTTATCCTGATATTTTCAGATCGGACCTGGCAACACTGGGATGGATGGAGTTCGATTTGCGAATTCATGTGAATCTCAGTTAAAATATAACTTATGTATTGTAATTTAGCTGTCACGTCATTTATAATTTTTCAGTTAATAATTTATTTGCCAATTAAGTTTCTTATCCACAAGTTAATTATGAATTTAACAGAAGACGAACCATGTAGTGATGATGAAGTATTCTACGGAAAATCAAGTATTAAGGAACTAAAACACATGTTTATCAGCAACCAAAACTACCGACAAACTATATCGTAAGTAGTGCATTAAGTACAATAATTACAGTATAAAAGTATTACACATCATGGTATTTATATACTTAATATAAGTACGTTATTCTTATTTTATAGCGTCAATGAACATGAAGATGATAATCACACTCATAATACAAGCCTGAGACTAATATCAACTCATTCAGAACCTGATATTACTTCGAAACACAACTATATTACTTCGCCCGATATTCCAAAATCAGTGTCAAATACAACCTTATCACCCGACGAACCAAATTTATTTGCCAACTGGGATGTCACATCATCATTTCTTAAATTGGAGAAAATGGTAGAAAGTTCATGTGAATCCTCTGCTAAAGAGGACTTAGATAACACTTTAGAAGCTATTGAAAGAATTCTCAACACACCAGATACTGCAAAGAAAAACACTTTATACAATAACTGCAAATTAGCTGGGAGTAAAGAAACCGACTCGGAAATAAATATGATTAATGATAAAGGGAATAAAGGCAAATTAGCTTTAAATTTAAAACCATCAGTTGTAATTACTCCAGTAAAGCGGGATAATGAGAAAGAAGTGTTTGCTACTCCCTCATCAGTACTACCTACAAAAGGCTCAATGTTTAGAACACCAGCAAACCCTCCATTATTCAAGAAGCCATCTACGTCTTCATTGAAAAAAACTCCCAGCAAAAACAATGCTTTTCAGCATGTTGCAAGTCCTGTTGCATATTACATCAACAACAGCCCTCAAATCCCATTAATACAGAATGTACACCCTAAGAAGACTTTATCCGGATCGTCGTCTATTCCAAAGCTGGTGAAGAGTACTGCCAAGCCAAGTAACAAAGAAAATGTCAGTCTGCCTTCGGTTGCATATAAAAGTGCAAAGAAAACTACAGTGGTAAGTCAATACATTTTTGAATAGTACTATTGTATCATCCTCTCGAGTATAGGGGATTAGTAGACAATCATACATTTTTATTCATTCCAAAATTTGATGATTTTGTCGGTCCTTGGCAGGCCTAGATGTACCTGTAGTACCATTCTGGGCAACATAAAAAATGCCACCCCTTTACCCATATTCTACACAAATAATGATAAAAAAAACCCAAGGCCTGAATTTTGCTTCACCCAGGAATATGTCACCATGGGACCAGCCCCTAGGGTGAAACTACTCTTACTCCTTGATGGATATACCCTAAAAAATTAACTTTGATTCTGATTGTCCTAATCAACTGGATATGTAAATAAAACTCACTCATAATGGGCAGTCAGTTTATTTAATGCAGTCTATATAGTATATTTTTTAATCTTTGTAAGTATCCAAAAACCAGTAGCATATTTGCAGTTTTAGTCGCCCTAGGCCATGTCATAAGTGCCAGCTGCCCTTTTCTCAAAAATACAGCAGCAGGTGTCACCCCTAATATCTGGGTGCCCTAGGCTCTAGGCCTACTAAGGCTTATCGCAAACTTTTATTTGCAAATTAACAATTGGCCAATGTTTTCAGATTGATGTCTCAAATGGACCAAAAATGCCACAGAGTCAGTGGGCAAAGAAATTGACAAAATCACTGCCGAGACCGGCAGTCATAAAGCATACACACAGAGAGAAAGAGTGCCTTAATAAACCATTACTGAGAAGGCCTGAAGACAGCTTTGGGGACTTGACACTTCATCAAGCTGATATTTCCGTATGTACTAAGAAGGCTGCGTTCTAAATGTAACAGTTATACATGGTACCCATATTTGTTTGACTTAAGTTGGTGATTTTAAATGTTCATTTGCATCATATGGTTTGAAAAATTGTGATTTTTAAAATATTCGAATAAACTGTTGTGACTAAAGACATCTATCATTAGAACATTTCTATGAGCCCTTCAGTAGATGAATTTCACTCATTTTAAACCGCTCGATGGGCGTAGCCAGTTAGACCGCGGGCGGTCTTGACGTATAGCGCAGTACTTAAATCTTTACAGTATAGTAATCCTTGCGGTCGATGCTGCTAATCATGTAGGTACCTAGTTACGTTGTCTGTCATACACTGATGCGCGTTCGTTGATGAAATAAGGAAAATTAAAAATTGCGACCAAGTTACTTCGAACTACTTTGGTAACTTAAACCCGTAAATTAAACCCTTAAATCACTGCAATTTAATATAAGTTGACAGTATTCACTAATTTTCTTAGTCAAATGTATTTGGAAACCGTACGTAATATGTTTTTCAAATATTGTGTCCGTCAAGATAGCGTACACCGTAAAGATATTCAGAATCTGATGCAGCCAATAAATAGTAACCAAATAGTACCGACGAAATACCTAGGTGAAAAAAATAGTACGCTTAAACTTTTCGAAATATAAGGCCTGTTCACGGTGTACGCTACCGGGCGTCAAGCTGGCGTACACGTATCTCTGGAACGGCTTTGTTTTTGGAAACGATTTATATCTCAAAAAATAGTACCCAAATAGTACCCTAGGGCCCTAAAATTTTATTTCTCTAGCTATCGTAGAAGCCGAGATATTCCATAACTTAACGGTGTACAAAATTTCACACCGTCAAGCTGGCGTACCCGGGAATTCCTTATAGAAAGAGCTCACTATATCTCGGCTTCTACGATAGCTAGAGAAATAAAATTTTAGGGCCCTAGGGTACTATTTGGGTACTATTTTTTGAGATATAAAGCGTTTCCAAAAACAAAGCCGTTCCAGAGATACAAACGGTGTACGCCAGCTTGACGCCGGTAGCGTACACCGTGAACAGGCCTTATATTTCGAAAAGTTTAAGGGTACTATTTTTTTCACCTAGGTATTTCGTCGGTACTATTTGGGTACTATTTATTGGCTGCATCAGATTCTGAATATCTTTACGGTGTACGCTATCTTGACGGACACCAAATATTGGTTTTTTACAGCTCAAAAATGTACCTAATCAATTTGTCAGCTAACAATCTACCTAGTAGTAGTAGTATATTTTATTGAATTAAACATACACATATTTTAACTAGTGGCTCTGTGAGCTGTAGACCCCGCGAGTCTGTCAACACCCATAGCTCCGCCATTTTGAAAAATTTGCTAGAACTGAACAGAATAAAATTTCAAGGGATTGCGAAATGTAGAACAGAACAGCCGGACAGAAAAGAATACGAACGCATTTTTGCCTAAGCTTAAACGGTGACGCTTTACTCTCTCGGTACTTACAGTAATCTGATACCTTTCTGACGCTTAGATACGGGCATATATTTGAGGCATTTGAGGTGATTACTGGGTGGTGCTTTAACTATAACACTTTTCATCATTAAAAGTTACCTTAATTTCAATGGAACCAGTGCCGGATTAAGCCAGCGCGGGGCCTGTAGCATTTCTTCAAAGAGGCCCTTGGTTGGTCTTAGATATGCTTAAATACTGACTGACCGGTAATTTTATACGTGACGAAATTACATAATGGGGGGGTATCCCCTTTTGCGAGTGGGCGCGGGGCCCCCAATGCGCGGGGCCCGTAGCATTTGCTACTCTTGCTATATGGCTAATCCGCCACTGAATGGAACGAATGTTTTTACATGCTCTTAAGAAATAATATGTCTAGATAATGAAATTTAGCCAGCATAAAATTACCCGAGGCTTAAAATACCCTGAATGGCTTCGAAAAAAGGATGGTACGGCCGTGCTTTTGTTCTGCTTGGCGGGGGCACATAGTTATTACATCAACTGACAAAACGAGTCGGTCGGTTTTTCCATATAAACTAAAAATGTCTCATGTCATTCGAAAATGTGTCAAGCTATAAAATGAAACAAACACGTAGGTATCAAGCATAATAGGGAATATCCATGATATTTTTTGTTTACTTTAATAAAAGCTCATTGATGGTCTTTGACCTATAGGTAATAATTGTAATAAATAATATGAACATCAATTCAATAATTTATTGGTAAAATATAAGATTTATAGGTTTATAAAGAAAATATAATTATTCTACTTATTATTAAACAAAAAAAAATACAATGTCAGGCAATATGAACATTGTATAATATAATAATAATTTAATAGTAATTGTAATTTATATCTGATGATAATAATGTAAAATACCATAATTATTTTACCAATAAATTATCTGAATCTGAATCATTCTTTAAAGAGTTTAAAGAAACAGTAGGAAATAGTACATTGTGTATCAAGGGCGGTAAGTAAGGAATTACAAACGAGTGTTTGTTACAAGGCCGAGGCGAAGCCGAGGGCTTTAACAACACGAGTTTGTAATTCCTTTACCGCCCGTGGCACACACAATGTTTTTCATCACACTTGTGAGGAAATCTGATTAAAATAACCTTACTTAACCTAAATAAAATTGTACAACTGACAGTGACATTAGTGACATATATCAAGACGACAAGTCACGTTCGGAAACCATAGCGGTAAAGACTTAAAATGGTTGATTTTATATTTGCAAAATACTGAAATACACTATTTAAACATTTAATTAATGTTACAGAAATATGTCTTTACATGTATTTGCAATAACAGTTCTCTTTAAATAAATATTTCAGTAATAAAAGTTAAAAAAGTAAGTTGGCGTTTCCTTTGATCGTGACAAATAAGAGTAAAACAGAACCAGCGTTTCAAATTTAAAAAGAAAACCATTACGCCCTAGGGCGTAATAGGTCATTTACGGCCCGCAAAACCTACGTGTAATGACACCATTTTCGAGCAAGTGTGATGAAAAAATATTTTCCGAATAACTAAAAAAAACCAAGTTATAAGCCATCAAAGATTCCGTACATAAGAAGCATAACACTGTAAGTCCTATTGTTTTCCATACTTACTTACAGTACTATGCTTCTCAGGTACGGAATTTATCTCTATCTCTTTCTAGCAAAACAGAATGTAGTATGGAGTTTGTATGGCTACCGTGTACTATGACGTCATCCCACTAATATTATAAATGCGAAAGTTTGTGAAGATGTTTGGATATTTGGATGTTTGTTACCTAATAACGGGGCAGCAACTAGATGGATCAAGCTGAAATTTGGCATACAAGTAGACCAAGTCCTGGATTGAAACATAGGATACTTTATATCCCGGTAAAGAGCTCCTTTGGGACAATAACGGGAACAACGCGGGCGAAGCCGCGGGAAAATGCTAGTAGTCCATATCGAATCTCCGTGTAATCGCTGTCTAATTAATTAGTACATTAAGATGTGTTTTACATCTTCCGTATTTCTCGGTGGATTTAAATTAAATTTTCACTAAAGTCATCTTTTTTACGGTATTTTCATATGTTATTAAGAAATACGATATACGCATAGAATAGTCTCTCTCTATTTGCCCTAGAAGCGAAAGATGACTCTCCCTTTTGTTTGTTTGGATAACCGACCAACTCGAATCCCCTTAAGACAACTTTACGTTAATGGAGCATTCTACGAAATCGTCTACTTTGTCCCGCACGAGACGACTATGGCAGCTACCTTAAAAATATATAGAAAGTCCTAAATTACATTATCAATTTAGAAACGAAGTTATAAAATATTGACATGCCAAAAATTTACTTCCTAGCTTTGTTAGAAGTATGAAAAATAAAACCGGTCAAGTGCGAGTCGGACTCGCGCACCGAGGGTTCCGTACAAACTCGTCAGTAGATACGTGAATAAATCAAGAATGAAAACCGGTCAAGTGCGAGTCAGACTCGCGCACCGAGGGTTCCGTACAAACTCAGAAGAAGATACGCGAATAGTTCAAGAAAAACTGTATGTCGATTTGTTTAGTAGAAGCAAATAAGTATATGTTATGATTTTTGCAAATTTCTAAAAAACAGTGCAAGTTAGGAAAACAGTTATATTTTCCCTGTAATATTTAGAACCTGACGTGTAATGATTCTATTTAATAGCAAGGACCATTAAATCAAGAGGACTGTCATTCTCCATACAAAAAGCTGTTTCCCGAATTTACAACGCCATCTGTGTATAAGCTTGGTAAAATAATTATAATATTATTTACAATTATTTAACTTTGCAAACGTGACACAGTATTTAAATGTATTTAAAATTATTTATTATTAGCTGTTTACGAACTAATTGTTACTATACTATGTTTCTTTGTTCAATTATAACATCATTAAATGTTTAGTGTTTTAGCGCCATCTAGTTTTGCCCGGAAATCCCCTAGCGTGAAACATGCCATCGCTTAGTTTTGCTACTCGCCGCTAGGGAATTTCATTTTCAAGTTTTTGTAAATTTCTAAAAAAGTATTAAAGTTAGCAAGACCGTTCTATTTTTCCTGTAATATTCAGGTTGATATTTATAATTAGTAATTATGACACATTTTTCTGATCAGTAACTTCGGAGATAATAGGGGGGGAATGGTACATAAAAATGTATAAATCAAAAACTACTTATTCAAGAAAAAAAATAAAAATGGTGTTTTAATCTACAAATTAAGCCCTTTCATTTGATACCCCACTCAATATAATAGCCCTACTTTCAATATTCAAAGTCCCATTACGGAGCCTTTAAAAAAAAAAGTAAAAAAGGTACAAGATATTTTTTATGTCCAATAGGCTCGGGTTAGCTACTTTTAACACTATTCCAAATTTCAAATCGATAGCATCAGTAGTTCCTGAGATATCTGGCTGTGACAGACGGACAGACAGACAGACAGACAGACAGACAGACAGACAGACAGAGTCGCACCATAAGGGTTCCTTTTTTACCATTTTGGTACGGAACCCTAAAAACTGTATGGTGGCACAAACTTAACTTTGCTCTTGTAAAACTGTTGTCCCCATACATCGACATATGCCGCGGTTAGGTTAGACCAAATTTCTAAAAAACGCTGCAAGTTAGGAAAACCGTTTTATTTTTCCTGTAATATTTAGGATAATATTCATAATCGGTAATTATTACAGATTTTTCTGGTTAGTAACTTCGGAGATAATAGGGGGGGAATGGTATTATTTTCAACGTTTTTTGTCTTAAATCAAAAACTACATATGTAAGAAAAAAAATAAAAACAGTTTTGGAATCTACATGTTAAACCCTTTCATTTGATATCCCACTCGATATATTAGCTCAACTTTTGATTTTGGAGATCCCATTTCGGTTCCCTTTAAAAAAAAAGTAAAACA
This sequence comes from Eudemis profundana, assembly GCA_947034925.1. Lineage (NCBI taxonomy): Eukaryota > Metazoa > Arthropoda > Insecta > Lepidoptera > Tortricidae > Eudemis > Eudemis profundana. The sequence continues at coordinate 12,165,358 of OX344815.1, read as the reverse complement.
GGTATAAGACTTTTTTTCTGTCCCATAAGCTCGGATTAACGGTTTTTAACACTATTCCAAATTTCAAGTCGATAGCATCAGTAGATCCTGAGATATCTTGCTGTGACAGACGGACAGACAGACAGACAGACAGACAGACAGACAGAGTCGCACCATAATGGTTCCTTTTTTACCATTTTGGTACGGAACCCTAAAAATGGTGTCTTGCGCGGGGTATTTTGGTGGAATGCTCCTAATATAGATCCGTAGGAACCTAAGCTACATGGTCTTGTCTTCATACCTCACCAACTTTACGCACAAAAAAATACAAACATCGTGTATAAAGTTTAATTCGTAATAAAGTTCAATTACAATAATAATATGCAATAATTAAGACAATTCATATAATAAGGTAACGTTTACAATTTGTAAATAAGTAAAAGCATCATAAAAACCCCTTAAATTGCAGAAACCAATTTTTGCTTCATACTAAGATATATTATACAATCAGATCAAACTGAACTTCGCTAGTTAAAGGTATGTACATATAATAAAGTGCGTTTGACTCGAGTCTTGAAGTATGTGTAACAGGCCCATTTTTAGGCGAATACACATTGAGTATGTTATGCAAGTCACGTAGGTAATAACTTGGTGATATACACAAACCTATACGTGAAGGGTAGAGGGAAAGAACATGTCTAGTCACCAAAGTAACTTTTTGAGTTATAGCGGTTTGAAAGTTAGTGATCGTGAACAATTAATTTCTTTAAAAGTGAAAACAATATGTGTTATTTCAAGATCCACCTAGCGATCCGGTAGCGTGCATTGCCAGCTCTATACGTTGAGATCAAGGACCTTAAAATAAATAGCCGGACGAAGGCTCGCCAACAGAGAACTGAAGCCATTTCTAATGCGCCGGCTGCATGTACTTACGAGTCGCACGCACACATCAACTAGTTTTTTTCTATTGCGAGCAGCACACACAGATAGGTAGCCGGCCGATTAGACATACTTCAGTTCTTTGTTAGTGATGCTCCGTCCGGCTATTCATTTGATGGTCCTTGGTTGAGATTAAAGTCTCATTTTCCATGTGACTAGACATGTTCTTTCAGTACCCTTCACGTGTTAATAGGACGATATTCGCATATGCATATCTACAAATATCAGTGAAGCCCTTTACTCTGTAAAATTTGACTTGTTACGCTACGGCTACATTATCGGGATTCGGCGAAGGTTCGTGTTGGCGTCTCGTTCTTGTTATATGTCAGAGAAAGATACTCCGACACGAACCTTCGCCGAATCCCGATAATGTAGCCGCGGCATAAGTGATTGGGGCAAGCGTAACGCATTATTTACTTACTCCAGCTACATGCACCATCGTAAGGAATTAAATAAAAAAATATTAAGAAAATAAGAGGTAGTCGAGATTGGTGAACATAATAAATAGGGATGTAACGATACATAATTTTGCCGCTACGATACCGATTATTGTAGTAAATAATCGTAGCTAAATAATGAAGTATGCACCTCAGACATTTGTATGTCCTTATTATACCTAAAACTTGGCTATCTGTTAATAGATACATATTTCAGTGGACTGAATCTGAAGAATAAATATATTTCTTGCTAACACCAAGGACCATTAAAACAAGAGGACTGTCATTCTCCAAACTTTGGATTGTAACCCGACCGCTAGGGGATTTCCGGGCAAAAACTAGATGGCGCTAAAAAACTAAACATTTAACGATGTTATAATTGAACAAAGAAACATAGTATAGTAACAATTAGTTCGTAAACAACTAATAATAAATAAATTCTAACATTTAAATACTGTGTCACATTTGCAAAGTTGAATAATTGTAAATAATATAATTATTTTACCAAGTTTATACATAGATGGCGTTGTAAATTCGGGGAACAGCTTTTTGTATGGAGAATGACAGTCCTCTTGTTTTACAACCCGTGCGAATCAACTGTGCACTCCGCTGGAATGCGAGCAAACGGCACCGCAAATGACGTCACAGCGCGAGGTGCACAGTTAATTCGCACGGCTTGTAATGGTCCTTGCTAACACGTAAAATAAATCTTGAAAGTGTAAAGCAAAAATAAATAAATTGTCAACTCAACATTCAAAGAAAATATTTATTATGAAACAAAGAGATAATTAACAAAGTAATTATCATTGTACAAGGTAGTAAACCGATACTACGTAAATTAAGTCAGTAATTAAAATTGCTTTTTGCAGATTTTTTTCAGACAGCAAATTTTTTTCGCGCTCTTCAAACATCGGTTGTATATAATCGGCGATGCCGATATATCGGCCTGCCGATTATATCGGACGATATATCAGTATCGTTACATCCCTAATAATAAACGTGTTTATTACAGCTTCCTTCTATATTTTAATTTTCATCCAGTTCCGATGAAATTAATATTTGTTCCATATAACTAGACTATAACAGTCTAGTATAAAATAATAAGTATGAATCTAGTAATAGGAGATTATAAGAACAGGAACATCAGGTTACGAATTATCCATTCGTATCGTATATACGTGTATGTACTTAAGTTATAATAAACATTTACCTATGTATAGTCAGCATCAAAAGCTTGTTTAATTGAGGAGTGATTGAAAGTACGGTTTTTCTTTATAAATTAGTTCATACACTATCCAAAAAATCAGTACACATTCATAAGTACCAGTAATATCAAATTTAATAATGTTTTAATTAACTCCTTTATTGCCGCTGTCATCTAAATTTCAGTGTACAGTCTAAATTATATGTAACATTTAGCAGTAAAGTTGATTTTCGCGACTTATTTACTAATTGTTCATAAAATATCTCATTATAATATTATCGTTTAGATCAGTAGCCTGTATATACGTATGACATTTCGATTTTTATATTTACTGTCACTTAAACATATAAATTATCTACTTCCGATAACGGGCTGTCTTAAAAAATGTTTTTTTCGTAAGTATATAGTTAATTACAAGTGTGGCAAGAGAACAAAGATACGCCACAATGCGTGTACTGCAGAAATAATATAAAGATACCTGCATGTCCAACCGTTATATGTATAGGTACTGTTTCCAAAGAGGCAAAGTTCTTTCACATATTTTTCGTATTTCATCTTCCTGTTTAGTTACGTTATATTTGTTTCTTTCATAATAAGTCGCTGGTTTTGCCTGTTAAGAAAGCGTCCTATTATGCCAGTCTTATTTGAGTTGTCAAAATTCAAAACGTAGAGAGATTATGAGACCTAAGTCGTTGGCACTATCCTAGGCTTGTAATTACTACATAAACAAGCAACACTACCCATACCTATTGGCGTCATCCCACCCCTGTGATTGATGGTTCGCTATAGATGCGTCAATAGAACCTACTTTAATCCTGCTTGGCTAATACATACAGATAAGGTCACCCACACAAAGCCATAACACTTTAATAAAAAAACTAAGCTATAAGTACTATCACTCCGAATTTACTAAGTAACACCTCGCCACTGGGGTTCTCTAGGGAGTAACTTACATAGGCATAGCTAATAACTGAAGGCTCCTAAATACTGCCAGCGGCCTGGCCGTCGGCTTTTTACTACGCGGATATATATCGCCGGCGCGCCACCGGGTATGCCGCCGGCATTATCAGGCCAGGATCCATACTAGAGGCAGGCGTGTCTCACTCCGCGATTTTGTATCGCGGTAATTATTATTATTCCTTGCCTAATGCATTAGGCAAGCCCAGGGCTGCGCCGACACCCGGCAGCGCCTGTGTGCAAATCCTTTAAAGCCCAAAGGAGGCTTACCTATGTGCTTGACCGGTATGTATGTATATATGTATGAAAGTAAGTATGTATGTTACCCGACTGCGGCAAAGCCCAAAGGAGGGTTATGTGTTTGACCTCTATGTATGTATGACGACGTGTATCGTCGAATATATATGAATCGCACCGTCTGCGCCTCGACATTGAATACGTATCGCGCGCTCCTAAACGGCTGAAGTTTGACTACTTGTCTGTCTCAATATTTTGCCCCGGGGCACAAACGCCCGCCAGGTATGTTGCCGGGCTTGTTGGTGGCATGGCCGCCGGCATAGGAGTGGGAGTCTTTATGTGGCATACATATACCAGCAACCGCTGACGTCCGCGCTTTTAGAAAATTTGGCTAGAAAACACGCATCAAAGGAGTTTTATTTGTCAAAATTTTGGACCTTGACGATCAGACTTTCTCGTGTTGACTAGGCAGACGCGGGATTAAGCAGTATATTAATATTACTCACTCTTAACAAGAAAATGCTTCATAAAATGCAAACTTTAACTATGCTACGAAATCCAAGGCCACATTACATAAGGACATCTTCATTAATAGTATTTTATGCAACAGTTGTATAAGAAGGTTCAAAAAATGCGAATTGCGTGAGTTGCGATACGAGCCGCGAATGCGGCGAGTATCGCAAATAGAGACGCAATGAGCGTTTTTTGACTTAATTATACAACGTTGCATACAATACTTTTTCTACGACAGGTTTTAAAATTATAAAATACAAACAAGGCATAACCTGCAAAGAAGGCAAATATGACGTATGACTGTCAGTATGTGTCTATGGTAAACTTTTTATTTTTTAAATGAAGTTGACACGCAGTGAATATATTAAAAATACTTTTGTTTTTATGTTGGCATCAATGAATTTAGTTCAGAAAGTTTTGTTTTTCTTAAAAGCCGTAGGATTTTAATTGTTTGTTAAGTTGGTAGTTGTGCATTTTTACCGTAAAGTTAAAATTGAGCGCTTAATCCTTGACCTCAGTTTAACCTAGATTTAGAAGTCTGTGGTTGCTAGCAATAACGTAAAGTGGCTATAACGACACTAGTGCTGTTATGGGGAATAGAGTATAGACTTCTCTGAACTCATATTATATATGTTCTTATATTAGTGTTCGTGACCAAGTAAAAGACAGATAACAGTACAGGAGTAGAAAAACGTGTAAAACTGTATAAGACTACATGTATCAAAATAATTATGAGATTGCGCGAGTAGTCTACATGAGACGTTGTAAAACTAAGTACTAATAATAAGTTTATAATTATAACCATCAACAGAAGGTAAATAGTGTAAATACTTTATCAAATATCAATGATTCGTACGCTGAGAAGCACCGAAGTCTATAGAAGCAAAAAAATAAATTGCAAATATACTGCCTTTTTACAACATCCCCGGTCTGTCAGATTCATTATTTCCTGATTTTTCGAAGAACATGAAGTCCTGGAAAAGAAAAAGGAAAATATTATTAAAAACAAATTTGTAAAATGAAATTAAATTCTGTATACAATTAAATAATTTACTGTTACAACCTACCTACTAATCTAGGTATCTAATAATCTACTTTTAATCTCAAACTTCTTTTAGTGCTCATTCCATACAAATAATAATAATGAAATAGAATTTTCTAAAGGCAACACACGTATCTCATAAACGTCTACATATATTTGTACGCCATAAGCTAAAATAAGGATTTAGGATGTACAGTGAACGCCAGAGTTAAGCGAACTGATATAACAGATAAAAATGTTGCCAACAATAGTCGTAAGCGAGTCTCGATTAAATGTTGCTCCATACTTTGGATTAAATATTTTGAAAGCCCAACTTCTTGTAACCGTACATTTTTACAAAGGGTCATAACATAAATCTATTGTAGGAATTGAGCTCCTTTGCACTTTTCACTAGAGCCATTGAAATAATATCGATAAAAAAGCACTGGTTAAATTATGGCAACATTTGTAGGTTGAACTATCATTCAAGTTCGCTGAATTCTGGAATTCTGTCTACATTTGGGATTGGGTACCTAAGATTAGTCCAAATGCAAAACACCATCAATTAATTTACATGAAGCAAGAATTTCTAGGTCTAGGTCTTCTTGAATTGTCCCAATTCGAACGGGATTGAAATATGTTCTCCTGAAATATGCAACTCACAGGTAATTGTCGCAAAAAAAATGTCTCTTAGATTGTTGTTGTTATTTCGACAATCTGACTTCCTTAAAATAGATGCAAATAATTATTAATCTAATATACCAGGTACTACAATACTAATCACGTAAAAAGAACGCTGGTGGTGGGGCTGCGCAGTAGGCAATTTATCGGTCTATTTGGTGGTATGAGGTGCGGCGCGGGGAGGGCGGGTGCCGCGCCGCATCATTGCCGAGGCGCTATTGGTTCGTCAGTCGACCTTTGCTTTCCGCACTGTGTTCACGTCACGTTCGTTCTCAAAATACTGTCGCGCACAAAAGTGTCTTGTTTATTACAAAATGGTTTTACATAGAAAAATGATTTATGATGTATATTGTTTTTTTTATTCCATTCTATTTAATAATATATCAACTAATAATACTCAAGGATCCCACAGTCAAACTGTGTAAACAGTTATGGGGGACGATGTTTTACTATTAAGCGTCATACCAAAAAGAAAATTAGGTTCATGAGACGGGACTTTCAACGTTTTAACATACAATATAAATTTAAATATAGACAAACCATTTTTTAAGGGCGTTATATTTCAACGAAGATTAAAAGTTGCGGACAGCTTTGTGTGGGTTAAAAAGTTGATTCACCCTATTAATAAATAAATAATAGATAATAATACATATACTTTTTAATCGAACCGCGCCGCGAGCGAAAGGCTAGTTCAAAAATAAAACAATAAACATAGTACTTTCGTGCGCGAGTGTACCAATGCGCAAACATACCCCCTCCACTTTCTTCCAGCGTTCTTTTTACGTGACGCGAACTGTAAAATGTTTTGACGTTTGACACGCTCTCACCGACTTTCTCAATGAACCAAGACAAATCTTGGTGTTTTCGTCGTTACCATTTCGTTCGGGATTAGTGTGGCATGCAAACATTACCTATGTATTTTTTATATGTGTTATTGTTATTAAACGTCACTCCAAATTGCCAAAATTAAACCTGGAATCACGTCTACTGTTCGTATGTTCCACTACACGCAGTGAAACCAAATACTAGCCCTGTTCTGTGGTCTTTAACTCATACAAAACTATCATATAATACTTCAGTCAGTTGACTAAAATTATCAATAATCTTCTTATAATTTCGATTGAAAACATTTAAAATGCCCTAAGGCCTCTTAATAATATTTAAGTATTGGACACTTAGTGAGTTACCGGCGTGAAGTTAGCAGCCTAAACCTGGCAGCCTAAAGTAACCCGACCAAATTAAAAAGTCCGACTAAATAAAAGGCTGCTGGTGTCAATGATATTTTATAAGTAGATAGGTTACAAGCACTCCAAAAGTGAAGCACTGAAACCACGATAAATGTATTGGTGCCCTTTTTAACCGACTTCCAAAAGAAGGACGGTTCTCAATTCGTCTGTATGTTTTTTTTTTTTTTTTTTTTTATTTTTTTTTTGTGTGTTTGTTCACCGATTACTTGAAGACGGCTGGACCGATTTGGAAAATTCCTTTTTTGTTTGAAAGGGTAGAGTTTCGAGGTGGTCCCATTGCAACCAAGTCAGGATCTGATGATGGAATCTTGGAGAAATCGACGGAACTCTTCAAATATTATAGGCACACATGTAGCGATTTCTGTATTTTTCGTAATTTCTCGTCCACCTCTTATTAGCAACAAGTTTTTAGTGTTAACCGACTTCAAAACAAAGAGTAAATTTGTATCTAGGTTTCTTCCCCGATTACTTGAAGACGGCTGAACCTATTTGGAAAATTCTTTTTTTGTTTAAAAGGGTATACCTCCGAGGTGGACCCATTGCAACCAAATCAGGATCTGATGATGGGATCTTGGACAAATCGAGGGAACTCTTCAAATATCATAGGCACACATATGCGATTTCGGTATTTTTCTTACTTTCTCGTGCATTTCTTATTAGAAATAAGTTCCCAGTCTTAACCGACTTCAAAACAAAGAGCAATTTTTATGTAGGCTTGTTCCTCGGTTACTTGAAAACGTCTAGACCGATTTGGATTTTTTTCTTTTAACTAAATAGACTTAAGTCTATTTGGTTAAAATAATATTTTTCCAGCGCCACTAAAAATTTAAAAATAAAGTAAATTTTTAAAACAAAAAATAAAAACCGACTTCCAAAAACCTAAACTAAAAACCAAAAAATAATATGTTAATTACCCCAAAGAAATGGATAATCAACGATTCATATATACATATACAAATATTTATACTTTTTAACCTGTTATTTTTGAAGTCGGTGCCAGCTAAGGAGCTCAACACAGCCAGGTTTACGTGGCAGGCACCAACTTCAAAAATAACAGGTTAAAAAGTATAAATATTTGTATATGTATATATGAATCGTTGATTATCCATTTCTTTGGGGTAATTAACATATTATTTTTTGGTTTTTAGTTTTTACTGTAAATGTCTACCAACATTTGTATAATTTTACAATGCCCTTTTAAATAAAGCACATAGCATATTTATTGTTAAAATAATATTCCGATAATTATTACAAACAATCGCCATGTTTTGAAAGTTCTCTGCATTGAGTATGTTATAGAACAATTATAGGTAAATTTGCACTTATAATAGTTTCAATCCAGATAACCTCGCCTCCATATTAAAACATATTAGGGTTCCTCACGAAATGTACCTACTAAATTCTATAAAGCCTAATAAGGTTTATTTTAAATTAATTGTTGTCTTTTCAGTTCTTTACGCGATGGTGGTATATTTAGATGTTGACTGTTTTTTAACCAAAGATGACTTTATAAAACTCAACGAATATGACTGGCCATGGACAATAACACATTTCATCCTAGCCGAAAAGTTAAATTAAGTTTAACTTTTGAAAAAGTGTTAGTATATTTACCAATTACAAAGGGAGGAATGTGGGGCATTTCAAAGATGTTGCACAATATAGGCCAGAGTTGATGTCTGGAACTGTTATACACGGGTAATCCATCTATATTTATATTTAATGAAAGTATATTCATTGAACTATTTAAATTCAGACGATGTAGAATATTTTTTAGGCATTTACTCAATCCGTTATGCCAATAGTGTCCTGGGTCCGAGGGTATTATTTGCAATATTTCTTTATTGGTACATAATAATGTTCGTGCATCTTTAGGTAAAACGTTACTTAATCTTTTGTTTAAAATAGTAGATAATTCGTTCAGGGCTAGGTGGGGAATATTAAATTTTAAGGCCCAATTTTTAATACCTTCAAGCAATTTATCATTTTTTTCATATTCAGTAGTTCCTTCAATATCGATATCGTATTCTTCTTCAATTTTTTTAAATTCTTCAGTATCCGAGTCCAAAAAAAAATCCATTGCGGAACCCTCATTTTTATCACCGAAATTCACACTTGATGTACCAGGTTTACACTCTAATGCCGATGAAATTATTTCTGATGAATCTGGCTTCACTAATTCCTTATGTCTTCTCGTCACTTTTCTTCTGTAACCACCGCTCCTTTTAAATCGTTTCCACGCGCTTACATCCATAATAAACGATTTTCTCAAGACGAATTCTTATAGTTAAAACAAAACAAAATGGCAAACGTTTACTAGTAAAGTGATTGATCGAATAGCTTATAGAGTTGTTTAATCTAATATAGCTCTAAACAAGTACAATTATACTTAAAATAATCTTGAAGAAGACTATTAACGATGCACACTTATAATAATCTCCACTTAGTATATTATAATATCTTGTACTCTTATAAAGTACTACTATTGTAGCAAATATTCTTCAAGACTATTTAATCTTCCTGCAAACAATTACAGGATACTTATACTTATAATAAAATAAATAAAAATAAAATAAATAAATAAATAAGTATCTTACAAGATAATCTTATAGCTAACTAGAAAACTGTGAAATAAGAACAAATGATCTTGAGACTATCTACGCTTGGAAAATGTTACTATTAGTAAAACTATCCTGTAACTGTTCTGTGGGTTAGTCTTGTAGCAAACTAAAAGACAGAAATATAAAACTAAATGCTCTTGAGTATATTATTACTTGTCTAATGATATTATAAGTAAAGGAGTCTACAACAATGTCTCTATAAGAATTTTATTAGTAGATTAATACTTATAATTTTATTTATAGGATTACTTTGCTTGTTGGGCGTTTTCTGGTCAAGCCAAGTGTAGACATAAAACGATGTACACAACACGGGAGGTAATAAAGAAAGCCCTCGATCGCATATTTACGTCCCTCGCTTGCAGCTCGGGCCGCAAACTTCTGCGATCTCGGCCTTTCTTTGTATTACCACCCTTGTTGTTTAATGTAGCATCCTGAACGCGTTATTATATAAGACGCGTAGTGCGCTATAAGCTTTCTTCGGGTTAGGCTCGTAAAACACACTTTCCCGAAATGTACACTTTCTGTAAAGGTGCACTTTCCGCATAATGTGCACTCCCAAAATGTATACTTTCCCAAATTGGAAACTTTCCCGAAATGTGCACTTTTTCTAATAGTGCACTTTTCCAAAATGTATACTTTCCCAAATTGGAAACTTTCCCGAAATGTGCACTTTTTCAAATAGTGCACTATCCCAAAATCATGTATCAAACGCCGCATTGTATTTAAAATTGCATGCAAGTTGTGGCATGGTCTAAATGGGACTATAATACCATCACCCCTAAAATTTACTTTCTAGGAAATTTCTAGGATTTTCTTTAGTATCGGGAAGTGAACTTCTAGAGAAGATGTACTTTTCGGGAAAGTAATCATTTTATGAAAATGCACCTTTACAGAAAGTGCACATTCTGTAAAAGTGTACATATTGGGAAGTTAACTTTTAAAGAAAGTGTACTTTCCGGGAAAGTGATCATTCTAAGAAAATGCACCTTTACAGAAAGTGCACATTTCGGGAAAATGTGTTTTACGAGCCTAACCCCTTTCTTCGTATAGTTGATCCACAGGCTGCAGGTATAGAAGGACTGGCAATAAGCTCTAAACAAGGTTAACTTCACACTTGCTGTGCATTTTGCAAACCTACGGATCAACATATTGCTCCTCACGGCTAGCGCTCTACGCTCTCGCTCCAGGTCTACATCGTCAGTCTGCGACTCGGTGACCCAGTGCCCCAGGTATTTAAACTGTGAGACCACCCTCAGGGGGACACCTCCAAGCTCGACAGGTGGTACTATCTTGTAGGTTTTTGTGCCCGCCTTAAAGATAAGTAGCTCACTTTTACTCGCATTATACCTGAGGCCGTGAGTCCCCGCGTAGTTCTCACACATGTCCAAAAGTTTCCTAAGGGCGCAGGCCGATGGGCTCAGCAACACCATATCATTGGCATAGCTTATGTTATTAAAACACTGGCCTCCCACCGAGCACCCTGCCCTGGTATTGCTGAGCTCATTGATCAGTTGGTTCACATATAGGCAGAATAGCCTGGGCGAACTCAGCCCACCTTGCCGCACGCCGCACTGCAGCTTGTACGGGTCAGAAACTGAACCCGCCCACCTTATCCTGTTAGTCTAGTTGCCGTACCAGTATTTAAACAGTTCAACCAGTTCTCCAGGTACTGCAGCGTCACTCAGTTTCTTCCACAGCAGGTCGTAAGACACCAGATCGAATGCCCTGGACAAGTCCAAAAAACATGCATAAACAGGTGTCTTACGATCTGTGTATTATCGGACAGTGTGCTTGAGGTACAGGACAGCTGCCTCCGTGGACAGACCAGACCTAAACCCAAATTGAGCGTCGTGAAGATGGATAATGCTCTCCAGCTGCTTATCAAGTACCCTGTCCAAAACTTTACAAAATATGGTAGCCAGCGAGATTGGCCTATAGTTACCTACATCCGATGAATCACCTGTGCGATTTTTAGGTACTGGTATCACAAGTGTCTTGATCATATCATCGGGCAAATAACTATGACCAATACAATACGATACAATTTATGTATCGTACCCAAAACTTCAACATATTTCCTTATTTTGCTTGTACAGGATCTTATAAAGCTAAATTTAACAAAATTCACGTTCAGTTTAATAGCCAGCAGTAGCTGTATAATAGCCTTTTCCCTATTAAGGAGAGTAGTCCTAAAAAGGAGTAATATAGGCTGATAATTAAGTCCCACGGTGTAGGTGGTTTTCCACCGGCAGGGCGAGACGAGCCCGACGCGGATTGAATTGAAATTTGTAGGCAAATTTTCAATCGTCTCCTGGCGCATCTTCGGAGGATTGAAAGTTTGCCAACATACCACCTTTAGAGGCGACTATGGGATAAACTGGAGGTTGGCCAGCGGCCACCGTGTACAATCGGCGTCAAATAGTCTGTGGCATCCAAAGCAATACATTAGGTCCTTACAATACGAACTGGCAAATTTGGTTCAAAATATCTGGAGTTCGGCTAGAAATTCCAAATTCAAATTTTATTCAAATGTAAGACCATGTACAAACCGATTCACAAGAGCTGGCACGAATGGATTGAACGAAAGTAATGTCACTTGTCAATTTTGAATGACGTGACGTGAATGAATACGGGAGGATCCAAATATTTTGTAAACAAGTACATAACACTTCTTCATCTAATTCGCACATTATTAAGACTAAACAGGTAAAAGATATGGCAGAAAGGTAAATTTGAGGGTTCGGTACAAATATTTTACTATCAGGGAGTTTTTATTAAATTTATACTCTATTTTCACACTGACGCCGCAATTTACGAAATCTTGGCGAAAATATGCGAAACTCATACGTAATTTAGATGTTCAACGCCATTTCCGCACTTCACGGCGTCAGTGTGCAAACAAGGTTGCTATTCAAACTCAAACTCAAACTCATTTATTTCTGTAAGTAGGCCTCAAGGGCTCTTTTACATGTCGGATTCTTTTCTTTTGGCGCTTCGGTAGATGACCTTCTGGTGAAAAGAAGCGCCTGAAGAAACTCACCAGTTTCTCTTTTAAAAACAACATTACAACAATTGTGACATTATTACATAAGATGACAACATTTATAAAATGCAACAAGCAAATAACTGGGCACAGTTTTTTTTACATTTTACCGAGAGACGTATATAATCTCCGGATCCATTACATTACAAAACTTAAAACTACATTTTTAGAGATGTAAAGGGTCTCTAGGCGTCAAAACACGATAAAAAATATAGAAAATAGGCAAACATAGACTAAAATTTATGGAGATGTAAGGAGTCTCCGTTGTCAAAACATTATGTTTTGGAGGTGTAAAGGAACTCCAAACGTCGAAATACAAAATGGGAAACGTATGTTTCACGTCGAGAAATAGACTATTAAGCTAACAGTCATTACAACTAGCTACAGTATACATAACAGGTATGTATTCAGTATGTCAAAATGCAAATAATGAAATAAAATTACAATAAAAATAAATGTAACAATGGAACGATACAGCCCGTAGCAGCGACGCCATCTGTAGGCATCATGTACCTAAACCTCTCCGGGACACTGCCCTATTTCGACGACTGCTGCGACTGATGCTTTGGCCATGGTTCTTTGTCATCCAAGTAATCTTGGACTTTATAATAAGCTCTCTTCAAAAGCGCAGATTTTATGTAATTTTTAAACGAACTATAAGGCAGTTCCCATGCATCTAGGGGTACCTTATTGTAGAATCTAACACAGTTGCCCACGAAAGATTTTCTTACTTTCTGTAGACGGATTTTTGGGACAAACAGCTTATGTTTGTTCCGCGTATTTAAACTGTGGACATCAGACTGCTTTTTGAAGGAGCTGATATTCTTGTGCGTATACATTATCACGTCTAATATGTACTGTGAAGCCACTGTGAGGATTTCTATTTCCTTAAAACGTTCTTTTAGCGAATCTCTAGATCCTAAGTTATATATGGATCGAATCGCTCTTTTTTGTAGAACAAAGATGGTATCTATGTCTGCTGCTTTACCCCAGATCAGTATGCCATAAGACATAATACTATGGAAGTAACTGAAATAAACAAGGCGAGCGGTTTCCACGTTAGTGAATTGCCTTATTCGTCTTATAGCAAAAGCGGCAGAGCTCAGCCGGTTAGCCAAAGTAGATATATGAGGCGCCCATTGCAAGTTGTGATCCAGGGTAAGCCCAAGAAAGAGTGTATTGTTAACAAGATCAAGTTTCTCACCGTTTAAAGATATAGATGTGTCAACCTCTCTTACATTTGGCAAAGAGAATTTCACGCACTTTGTCTTCTTTGCATTCAGAACCAGGTTATTTGCTGTGAACCACTGTAGCACTAATTTTAAGGTCTCATTGATGTGACTATAGTCATCTAGTTGTCTATCAACTTTGAAAATCAATGAGGTGTCATCAGCAAATAAAACTATTTTACAATTTTGTTCTATGTGGTAAGGAAGGTCATTTATATACACAAGAAAGAGAAACGGACCTAAAATCGAGCCCTGCGGTACTCCGAGCTTTACAGTCGAACCACTAGACTCAATTCGGTTAACAACCACTTTCTGTATTCTTTGGCTAAGGTAAGACATGACAAGGTTTAAGGCCTCGGTCGACAGGCCGTAATGCTTTAGTTTGTGAACCAGTGTCTCATGTTCCACACAGTCGAACGCCTTGGAAAGATCGCAAAAGATTCCTATCGCATCTTGTGACACTTCCCACGCATCATAGATGTGTTTAATAAGCACCGTCGCGGCGTCCGTCGTCGAGCGGCCTTTTGTAAAACCAAATTGCTGGTCGTGCAGTAGTTCATACTTGTTAAAATGACGAAGCAATTGGTTTAGTATGACTTTTTCAAAGACTTTACTAAGAACTGGTAATATAGAAATCGGTCTAAAATTCCCAAGATCATCCCTGCTGCCCGATTTGAACAAAGGAATGACTTTACTATATTTCATCAGATCGGGGAAAATACACTTATCTACACAAGCATTAAACACAATGGCTAGAGATGGCGCCACAATATCGATGACAGATTGCGTGACTCTGACAGAAATACCCCAAAGGTCCTCGGTGTTTTTCAGCTTCAGGGATTTAAACGTTTTTATTATTTCATAGGGATCTGTATGTTGGAAGTGAAATTCCCTATCATATCTGGTACTAATAGGATCTAGAAAAGAGCTAGCCTTCGCTACAGAAGAATTCAGGTTTACCGTAGTATTCACAGCAATGTTTGTGAAGAAGTTTTGAAAGGCGCCAGCTACGTCCAAGTCTGCGGTCAGGATTTGTTCCTCGACTTTAAGTCGGTAATGGCCTTCACGGGGTTTTGTTTTGCCAGTCTCTGTGTTTATTATGTTCCAGACTGCCTTTACTTTATTTTCCGCTGACTTAACTTTATTTCCTAAGTATAAAGACTTGGCGGCGGCACAAACTTTCTTAAACATCTTCGAATAATTTCTAACATATTCTGTGAAATTATCATCTTGTATGTATCTCTTCATTTCTTACAATTCATACAATCTGTTCCTACTCTTATGTATACCTGATGTGGCCCAGTCACTAAACCTTATTTTTGTGCCTCGCTTGAAAGTTTTACATTTGAATATGTCTTTGTGCACGTCATGAATCTCCTCTGATAACTCTTTAAAGAGTACGTTAGGATCACTACTGTTAGTCGGGAGCGCAGGAACTCGACAAAGTATGTTATCTTTAAATCGTTCCATGCGACTCTCCGTGATGGGCCTATATGTAATAATTTGCTGTTCGGTATGAACATTTACTTTGAAAAAGGCTTTCTGTCCGCGGTGATCAGAGTTAAAGCAATTAAGAATCGTTTTATTAGTAGCTTCACAATTACAAAATATGTTATCTAGACATGTCGCCGTGCTGGCCGTAACCCTAGTGGGTTCATTGTATAAAGGATACAAGCCAAACGATTTAAATAGGCTTAATATCCTAACCGTTTGAGGGTGTGCAAGGTCTAGCATGTTGACATTAAAATCCCCACATACTATTATTAATTTACTACTAACAAAGACTTGCTTCAAAGCATCTTCCATTACGGCCTCAAACTGGCTAAAGTCAGATGACGGTGGCCTGTATAAGCAAATTATAATGTGACTTTCAATTTCTACACAAGATATTTCAATAGTTCGCTCAATAGAAAGTTTCACTATGTCTTTCATTTCCTTACATTTATGTTTGTTTTTAGGGTTCCGTAGCCAAAATGGCTAAACAGGAACCCTTATAGTTTCGTCATGTCCGTCCGTCCGTCCGTCCGTCCGTCCGTCCGTCCGTCCGTCCGTATGTCACAGGCATTTTACTCAAAAACTACAAGACCTATACTGATGAAATTTGGAATATAGATGTCTTGTAGATGCCGCAACTAAGTTTGGTAGTTAAATAATAAAAATAAAAAAATCTAGGGGGGGCACTCCATACATGTATCAGAATCTAAAAAAAATTTTTTTCACAAAATGTCAACGTGTGGTACATAGTTCGACAGCTCTTTTGAAAACATTTTAAGGTTCTTAAGTAATGTTTTTGATTAAGTGAATACCTTTGGAAATAATCGCTCCGAAACTTGTGAAAATTGTGTCCCCCCCCCCTCTATCTTCTAAACCGTGAGTCCGAAAAATATAAAAAAAATTACAAAGATAACGCTTAATTAATACTTTCAACGAAAATTATTTTCAACAAGATCGGATTAACCGTTTTTGAGTTATTGCCGATAAACTGCGCTTCGCAACAAAAGGACATAATTGCTATGAAGATACGCTCTTTTGTTGTTGTACTTTTTTACGTCGTATTTTTTACCTTATGGCTATGGAACCCTACACTGAGCATGGTCCGACATGCTCTTGGCCAGTTATTTACTATAATCAGTGAGCCCCCGCGAATGGCCTTCTTTCTACTGAACGAACTAACTACATTAAAGTTAAAAAAATTAAGTAAGGCCAGTTCATGTTCCTTGAGCCAGTGCTCCGTTGCACAGAAAATATCAATACCCTGAGAGTCCAAGAAAAGACCCACCTCTAATTCTTTGCTGGAAAAGCCCTGCAAGTTTTGGTGGACAAAACTCACTTCTCGGTGCTTCTCCGTTGTCGCCCGCGTCAGTTTAAATGTTCCGGGCGGCCCGCGGGAGAGGGCGCGCGCGCGCCGCCGGCGGCGGCGGCGGCGGCGGCCGGGGCGGCGCTGCTACTGCCTGTCGAGTCAATGTGCCCAGGTTCAACATTGCATGCGAGAAGCGCTGCTGTTGCTCGTTTACATTTTTTAGATAAATACATTCTATACTTATACAGTCTGAAAGTTTTACAAAACTTGTTAGTATCAAAGAAATGATACTTATTATTGTAACATGTCACATTGTACAGCATGGAATTCAAACGTGACACTTTGACGTTATGTTCATCGGACACAGTCTTCGAGTAGGGAAGTGCACAGAGAATAATTTTATGAATTCCACGCTCTTCAATGTCTGTCAGGACACGGAGCAGCGATATCAATTTAGAATTCTTAAGTCCTAGACTATTACCTAATATTACAATTAGAGTGGTACCTCCATCAAAACTGTCCTTCGACAACCGATCCACGAAGCGATCAATGGAAGCACCACGCAAACAATTATTTCGGACCTTCTGCCGCAGACATTGGCTCAGTAAGGACCCGAGGCCCACGCCTACGTCATCAGAATAAATGACTGTCGACGGAGCGCGGGGCAACACCACGGGCGCGGGGGGCTCGGCGAGTGCGCCGGTGCGCGGCCGCGGCGTCGTGTCCACGCGGCGCGGAGCCGCCTCGGGAGCAGCGCCGGACGGAGCCACCACGAGTGCGGGGCGGGCGAGCGCGGGGCCGCCGGGGGGGGCCGCAGCCGCGGGCCGGGCGGGCGCAGGACCGGCGGTGGCGGCTACAGCCGCGGTGCGGGCGGGCGCAGGGCCGTCGAGGGCAGCCGCAGGGCCGGCGTTTGCGGCCGCAGCCGCGGAGCGAGCGGGCGCAGCGCGTGCGGGTGCCGCAGGCGCAGGGCATGCGGGTGCCGCCGGCGCGGGCGCAGAGCTCACGGGAGCCTCGCAGGTCCTGGGCTGGGAACTCCT
The DNA here is from genome assembly GCA_947034925.1 of Eudemis profundana. Taxonomy (NCBI): domain Eukaryota; kingdom Metazoa; phylum Arthropoda; class Insecta; order Lepidoptera; family Tortricidae; genus Eudemis; species Eudemis profundana. The sequence goes on along the minus strand of OX344815.1, from coordinate 12,147,416 downwards.
GCCAGACTTAGGCCGGGGCACCACACAAGACTCGAGCCGGGGATCCTCGCAGAGTTCGCGCTGAGGCACCGGGGCAGCGAGGAGACACCCAGTGGCACAAGTACACATATGTTAGTTCACTAGTGAGTCGAAGCGTTCCTCATTTTCCCGGCACATGTCCAGCAGCTGCGACGCAGCCTTCACATGCTCACTGATCTCCAGTTGGCTGTGTTCATATTTAGCACTTATAGTCCGGAGAGACTCTTCTAGTTTGTTAATGTCAGTATGCAGCCTATTGGTGTCATTGTCATATGATTTAACACTACACTCTAGTTTAAGTCTACAAGCAATTTATTCACTAAGACACTGCGTTCTTTTATCAGTTTTACATTCTGCTGCACACTGTGTTTTGACTTATTTAGTCTTTGGCAGCGCTTTATAAATTTCCTCAATTTAACATACTTTTTCAGTTTCTTTGCACTGCTAAAATGATGGAAAGTGAGAGAATCATCCTTTGTAAGGTCTATTACTGAAGACTCTGGGTTAGGCCTAGCTGCCACTGCGCTGTTATTGTGTAGGTAGAGATTTTTTTGTTATTCATAAAATACACAATGGTTACAAAGTTATGAGACGAGATAGTCTGAAAACACGATTATCGCTTAATGAATCAACCTGTATTTAATCATTTTGTGATGCACACATAAACATTATCATTCACTCGTTCAATCCATTCGTGCCAGCTCTAGTGAATCGACCTGTATTTATGAGTTCGAATTTCTAAATGTATTTGTTATCGCGTCATTTGTTTTTCTTTAACATCGTTCTGTTCACAATATGAGAACTGTAACGGCGGGAACTCGGACGTAGAGAGAAAACGAGCGTATAACGGAACTTAGACTTTATTACGACCAAAACCTACGTTACAAATACCAGCTACCAAGTAGGGCTCCGAACTACTTACTGACTTGGGCTACCAAAGCCAGTTAGTTGGTACTCTTACTGAGTGTTGCCAGCGCGTGACTCCAATTCCGGACGACATGTCATCTGAAAAGGGACGGTTTTGAACAAAAAGGGACGGATTTTTTTTATCTTGTTATATTGTTTATGTATGTACTTTACTGTACATTATCTAGAATTAATGTATCAGAAATGTGTAATGTAGTGTTTTTACTTTTAGTTAGCAACCATTCTAGATTGTTTTAAATTTGAGTAAAATAAGAGGATTTTAGATACCTTTGACACTAACATCAGGTCCACAGAAATATATCGGGATAGATGGACACTCGTATATACCTCGCGTGATAAAAAGAAGGGCCAGGGACCTATTTGCTCGCCGACAACTTCATTTGCCGTCAATATTATTATCAGATTTAAAAAATCTGATAATAATGGTTTAATGAATTGTTCAAATACCATCGAATGAAATGGAAGATTTGTTTTCCATCACTAAATGACACTTGACGTTAAACGTACTGTAAAATCTTACACGCTTGGTTCTCATACAAATCAATGAACTATTTCCTTTTATGTGGGCCCGAGTAGCCCGGAAAAACTTTAACTATAGATTCTAACAACTATTAGGAGTAAAAATGTTACATTTCATTATTTTTTAAATGAAAACTTCAAAGTGTGTAACAAGCCCCTATAAATGTGAATGTGACTAAGATACTTTTACTAATTTTTTTAAATCTTTTAATAGCAATTATCGTTCGCAGTATTTGACGGTAAGCGACTACGAGACCAAAAAATTTACCTTTTGTTTCTATCTTAGTTTTTTTTCCTTTTTTTTTTTTGTTATTCACGGATTCTTTTTTGATATCTTTTCCTCAAGTAAGGATATGTTTATAAAAGAAGGAGCTGAAACTGATTTATTTTGTTCCATAAGACTTAATGTAAAATGACAAAATTCAACCTATGTTGATATAACATTATTTACTTGTAATACCATCAGGAATACATGGTTAAAATTTTTCGAGTTATTCGAAGTCATATTCACCCAACCATCCATGTAGTGTTGCCAGGCATAGGCTTTTTGATTGAGTGTCTTGGCAATTTTTTTGTCGTACCAATTAATACAGAGACACAAAATCCTCCATAATGTAGGGTGTCCGGCCTTTTTACTCAAATGGCTGGCCAAACTGGCTGGTCTATCCGGCTATTAAGTTTGGCAACCTAGCAACCCTACCCTACATCCATGTTATCACTTCACCTAACCTGTACTATGAAACCTGAGATTGCATACCCCAATCACTATCAGACTAAAATATTCATATTACACATCACACTATTTTTAGACTGACTCACTTCATGATTCCGTTGCGCTGCAATTATTATTAAATTTCGCCACTCTAGGATGGAAAAAAGAGCATGCGTTAAGCAATATAGAGACAGTCGAATGCGTTTCAACTCTGATCAGTCATCCAACACGAACTGCAGTTTTGTTAGGGAGAGAGTATGTAGTACTAATTCTTATTCTGTGATAGGGCATAGGGAGAGGACACCCTCATGCATGTGATGCAATATAATTATGGATGACTGATCTGTCTGCTGTTTACCACTGTCACAATCAGACAAAACATTTAACAATACCCGAGAAACTGCTAGAGAGTATGTTTGTGAGGCCAATAATATACATCGCAAAACCGCGTGGCACCTGAGGAAAAGTTGAGTGCCCACTAGGCAGGTTGCTGGTTGTGAGTGTTAAAACTGCACCAGTTGATTAAAATTTAATTCTCAACAATATATGAAATTGTCCTGCATTGTGGCCCACTAGCCGTTCTATCAACAACAACACATTTTGTACTTTGGCTACCTATATTACTAATATAGGATAAATTATATAACCTGAGGGGTGTCTAAAGGTAGGGCTGCCATCCGTCTGGGTTTCCCCGGATTTGTCCTAGTTTAGAGTTTCCGGGGAATGTCCGGGCGAGGTTTTATTTTGCTACTCCGGCCCACGAGAGCTAATGCACCCCCCCCCCCCCCCCCCTCCCGAAAAAAAAATTGTGTTATCATTGACGTGTCCGGGTTTTAGCTCCAAAATCCGGGGTTTACCCTTTTGTCCTAGGTGTCAAATTTTGGAGATGGCAGCCCTACTAAAGGTATACTCACAGGTTACCTACAAATTAAAATGAAAAAGCATTTATTTCAATGTTAGAATTAACATAAAGGTTTGTAGGTTGGGACTTCCTAGTAAGTAAATATATACCTGTGTCAGGAAGTCCCAGCACTTATATAAACCACTTAAGAATATAGGCGTACAGCACTTAGCAGTAAGAGTTAGATATACTTCCAGACTGGCATGGATGACTAGACAGAAAGACAGCGAATATGGTTAAATATTTAATGTTAGTCACTAAATAAAAATATACAACTAATCAGTTTGAATGAAGAGTCCACAAACATATTTATTACACTTTCTCATAACATAACTTAAACATTTAGATTAGGTATTCCAGTCTTAACACCAATAGACACCTCCATGTACTTCAGTAGCCGTCGCGCCAAGAACCGTGCGTCGTCTGATTGGAACACATCGGCAGTCATCATATCCAGATTAAAATGACTGTTAAATGCCACAAGTTCACCAGCATTTACCGCCATCAAGTTAGGAGGTAACCCAC